>JALLPB010000317.1:0-20799 GCA_036939975.1 Cyclostephanos tholiformis | reverse complement strand
GTTTTAAATCCCCCCCCCCCCCCCCCCCTCTCTTCTTTACATGTGGATTTGGTAGTTTAGATGAGCTAATTAATCAACAGAGGAATAGTATGAATCTCTACTTCCATCAGGTGAGAAAACCACCACAACACCCTTCTGCAATTGTGGAGAGGGCCAAGGAATAATTGTACCAGTCCTTTTATAGAGGGCTAAAGGGGCATTTCTGGGGCAAAAAATGGATTTTTGCCCAAGAATGTGCTAAGAATCCCCCCAAAAATGCCCAAGCAGCCTCGGGGCAAATTTGGGGCTTGTCATAGTGTCCACCCTCTCAGTCATAGCAAATGTCATATGCTTAGATTGCACTAGAATGCCCCCAGGGGACCTCTACTGAACTTACCTCTTTCTAAGTTGTAGATTTTGGTTTTAGATGCATGTCAGATCCCTAACCATTGTGCTGGGGCATGCAACACTTTCAAAGAGCCTCCCGGGGGCATGTGGGGTGTATTCTAAATAAGTACCAGAATATGTGCAATCATCATGTTTGCATTTGCTCTAATTTTTGTGTTTGGCATCATATTTGACCCAATCCTCCACATCCGCATGATTTGTACAGTATCGACCTGCAGATACCATGTTTCTTATGCTTCACGAAAGATTAAAAAAATGTCGGAATTCAGGTACAGCATGAGGTGAAAAGACTGAAGAAGAGTGGAGGGCATACCATTCTGGTGATCAATTTCATGGTACAATTGTACCGCAATGCTGATGTGTTGTGGAAAAAATGTGCAATACAATTAGAGATGTCTAAAGTTGTCATCAGGTTCACAATATTCAGAATCGGCCAACACAGATGACAATTGTGACACCTCTAGTGAGGACAAGGCACAATCAAATGACAACTTTCAGGGATCAACTTCAATCCCATAAACCGGGAAAGCATCAACTGAAAAAACATGTATGGAATACAAGAAATCAATAGGAAGATCCCTCAAAGATTAGAAGTGACAATGATTATTTTTGTAGGTAGTATTGTGCAAATGATATTTTTCTTAGTAAAAGAAATATCCTGTGCGCATGAGTAGCAGTTACCTTATGAGACTTAATATGCATTATACCAGTTGTTCTATGGCTGTGATAATGATCCATCGTCAGCACCATCTTCCTTTGGAACAATACTGACAGTGCTTATGCTATCACCTGCTCTAACGTCAACCTTTTGCACAAGAACACCAGTCGCTGCACGACCCTGGCAAGAAATGTCTTTCACCTGCTGTCTTACAATTACTCCCTGAGAGGTAATGAGCAAGATTTCATCGTTCTCATTCACCACTCGCATCGTGCTTAGTGATGCAACGATGAATTGGAAGGCCAAGATGGACACAAAAAAATGCGACGAGACAAAGCACCACTGCTAAGACGCTGAATGACAAGATGCGCGTACTAGAACAGCACCAATCTCAACTTACCTTACTCTGTCATCGACCCGACCTGCCTTGAATTTGATGGCCATCACGCCAGATCCACCACGTGCAGTCGAACGGAACTCATCGGTCCGCACACGTTTGCCATATCCCTCTTTTGTGACAATAAGCAAACATTCGTCTTCGTTGCCTTTCAGAATGTTCATGTCTGCAATAGTGTCACCTTTTTTCAATGTCATGGATTTTACGCCACGACTAGTCCTTGCTGTAGGTCGCAAGCTACTTGCTTGGAATCGCGTAGCTTGTCCCCGAGTAGAACCGACCAGAATGTCGTCCTTGTCTGTGCATTTTTCGCACCAGTTCAACCGATCACCATCATCGAGGGATGCAATAATGAGACCACGGGACGACAACTTTTCAAATGCGGCAAGGGGGGTCTTCTTGATCCATCCGAATTCCGTGGTCAGAACTATGAACTCATCTTTGGAAAATTGAGAAACAGGAAGTACGGAGGTGATAATGTCATCAGCTTTGACTGGCAAGACTGATGGGATCGGAGCGCCCTTGGCCGTCCTTCCGCCTTCAGGAACTTGGTAGGCTCGTAACCCATAAGCTATTCCACTCTGAGTCGTCATCAACACTGTGTCGTGATCATTGCAAGTGAAGCAATGTGCGATTTCGTTGTCATCGGATTTATTGCTTGATGTACCACTTTTACCACGTGTTCCTCGGTTTTGGCTCTCGAATGTCTTAAGAGGCATTCTTTTTATGTATCCTCCACGAGTGACAACAATGACGGACCGTTCGTTTTGAACTAAATCGATCTCCTCCTTTTCATCCTCGTCGGGAAGTATTTTCGTCTTGCGCGGTTTTCCAAATTTATTCGCGATAGCTTCAAACTCTTCAATCATGACGTCTCTCACTGCAGAATCGCTTGTGAGCAAATTACTTAGATTAGCCTGGCTTTCCGCCAAAGTGTTTTTCTCGTCAGTAAGTTTGTCTCCATTTAAGCGAGTCAACTGGCCCAACTGTAACTTCAGCACCGCATCGGCTTGTGCGCTAGACAAACAGAAACGGGGATTCTTTTCGTCCATTAAAGCCTCGCGCGCGCTGGACTGATCCGGGGCATTTCTCACTACATCAATAACTTCATCCGTATAATCAAGCGCGATCAAAAGCCCATCCACGATATGTGCTCTGTTCTCCACCTTATCAAGTTGAAACGCACACTTTTTCCGTATCGTTTGAAATCGAAAATCGAGGAAACAATCCAACGCCTCGCGCAACGTGAAACGCTGCGGCACCGTCCCGCTTCCAAAAAGTGCTAGGAAGTTACCCGAAAAAGTTGTTTGCAGCGGCGTCTTCTTCAGCAAGTTATTCTGAACTACGGCCGCGACCGCATCTCTCTTCAACTCGATCACCATTCGTATCCCATCACGATCACTCTCATCTCGTAGATCTGCAATGCCATCTAATTTCTTTTCGTTGACTAATGCCGCGATACGCTCCAATAGGGAAGCTTTGTTCACCTGATACGGGAGCTCCGTAACGATGATTGCGTTACGTTTTAGTCCCTTCTTTCCCGCCGTCACTTGCTCTAGATGCATCACCGCTCGCATGACGATCCCTCCATTTCCCGTGGTGTATAATTTTCTGGCGCCTGATTTACCGATAATGGATGCCTCTGTCGGGAAGTCCGGCGCCGGTATGATTTGCGTCAACATGGCATCCGTAACTTCCACCCCTCCATCGTTACGACCCTTGGTCAACGCCACGCAGGCCTCCATTAGCTCCCTCAAATTGTGAGGAGGCACGTTCGTCGCCATGCCAACGGCGATGCCCGCGGCGCCATTCAGCAGCAGCATGGGCACCTTAGCGGGCAACACACTCGGCTCGTACTCGTTACCGTCGAAATTCGGCAGGAATTCAACCGTGTCTAAATTGATGTCGTCCAACAGCGTCTCGGCCGCCATCCTCGTGAGCCGGCACTCAGTGTAGCGCATCGCGGCGGCGGGATCGGCGTCGATTGAGCCGAAGTTCCCGTGCCCATCGACGAGGGGCATATTCGTCGAGAACGTCTGTGCGAGGCGGACAAGGGCGTCGTAGACGGCGGTGTCCCCATGTGGATGGCTATAATGATCAAGCGAGAGAGTGTGTGTCAGTGTGTGTGCGAGGTAGAAAGACAGTAAAGGATGCGACTCGGTTCGAGATCCAAAGATTGCACCCTCCCACGAATGAAGAATGTCAAAATAGGGCACCGTAGCCTCCATCAAGTCCAAAACTTACTACTTGCCGAGGACCTCGCCCACGACCCTCGCACACTTCCTGTAGGAGCTATTCGGGCTCAGCCCGAGTCCGTTCATCGCGTACAATATCCTACGATGCACCGGCTTCAGTCCGTCCCTTGCATCCGGCAATGCCCGTCCTGAACGATAACGGAGAGGAAACGTTATACGTTAGCTTAGCTGTGGTGCAAAAGACGAAGTGCATATAATCCACTGGTAGTGAATATTTGACACCGACTCACCGAGGATGATGCTTAGGGCATACTGCATAAACGACGACGACACCTCGTCGGGTAGGTCGATGACCCTGTCGTTGTTTCCCGAGGCGGCCGCGTCGGCAAGTAGAGCATTGGCTCGTAGAGCGATTTCGGCTTCAGAAACGAAAGAGGACGACGTAGAGGACGGTTCGTAGGACCCAACCTCGTCGTTGTTGGATTGACGGAGGGGGGGCGGTGGGAGGATGGCCGGACGATGTCCGCAATGTGGCGGCGGCGTGAAGGCGGATGCGGTATTCTCGTGGGCTCCGACCGCCAAGCATAGGGCCGCGAGCAGAAAGTTAGTCGACGACGAAAGTCTCCGCCTTCGCTCATGTCGTTGGTTCGTGACACTCATGCTCGCGACGTTAAAGGCGTTGATGAACGACGGACAACAATCGAGAGGAGGAGGGGGGTATCATATCATCCTTTTCAAGATGTGAAGACGAGATTTTTTTAGTGGAGGAGTGAGCTCGCGCTTTTTTTCCTTTTCTGTGACATCCTTTTGATCAAAATCAGCTCTTTTGGTCATATTATTAATTATTTTCTATTTATTTCAATATTGATTAGGAGGTATTATCTACTACTTAGTAGGTCTTCACAACGTACGGGACTGAGTGGCCTCCCTCTATTGTTTTTATTTCCTGAAGATGATCATTCCGCTCGCTTGCTATATTCAATTCTTCATATCGATACTACTTCTGCAATGCAACAAACGCGCAGCCGCCCTCCTGTCGGCAGCGCGCCCTCCCTCGAAGATGGCATCGCAACCGAACGATGGCAGCGGCGTCGATCGCGTGCTCCATGACGACGACGACGACTGGTCGAGGGTCTACTTCGACATCGCCATTCCGTCGTCCCCCCACACGTCCGAATACGCCCCGCTGGGACGACTGACCTTCCGCCTCGTGCCGCCCTCGCATCCGCATCATCTCCCCCTCCACGCGTCGAATCTCATGAGCCTTGCGTCCGGCGACCGTAGGTCCCTCGATTCGAGGGCCACGTACGTCGGATGCGAGTTCAAACACTCCCCGGCGAGCGTCGAGGACGGATCCATGAGATACAGGTGGGCGCACGTCTGCGACGGCCACGGGAGGAACGGCATACGAACTATTTCGTCGGAGGGGGTCGAAAACTCCCGTGATTCGTCTTTCTCGGATCCGCTTCGGATGAGGGGTTGCGCCCACGATTGTTTCGGCGGCGTTTACTATGGCATTGGGTACGAAGAGGTGCTCGACCGTCTGCACCCATGGACGGACGATCCTGCGATACTTTTGACCGTGCCCATCCATGGGCCGGGTGCGGGCACGTCCAAGTTCTCCATTGTCAGGGTCGAGGAATCGCCGAAGGAGTGGGGGGTGAGGCTCCTTCACAGCAGCGCGGTGATGGGATACCTCGATTGTGGGGCAGACGGGAGCATCGGCGGCGTACGTTCGAGCGGCGACGACGATGACGATGGAGGGACGCCGATGTTTTCAGAGGACGATGGTCCCGTCACCGCCTTCGAAGTGTTGAGGGCGATGGCGCGGCAAAGGATGGGGCCGCCGAGGATTGTGGGCTGTGGCGTGTCTTCGATATTTGTCAATCGATGTGCATAAAGTTCATTAGGCCAACCATCAGAGCTTAAACAACAATCCCGCACAATGCAATTTTTCCACACTGAGATTGTTACTCATTCGAAAGATGGGAAGATTGACGGATGAATGGGGGGATAGAGAAGGAGCAAATGTGATCGATATACTCTCTGTTTTATTTACATGAAACGTCTTCACTTCATCCTGTCCTCTAGAGTGTCTGTACTGCTCTCTTTGTCCGTGAATTCGAATGCCTTCCCCGACACCACCATCCAGGGGAAGCACGCCATGCTTGCCGGTGTACTTGGTGGAGTACTTGAGAGAACAACCCACCTGAGGAAATGTATCTAAACGCCTGAACCACATTGCTAATCCTGTGAACCACTTGTCATTATTGTTGTAGGTAATTCTCAACCTGGCCTTCAAATCAAGTTCTTCCACACATCCAAGTTTCCAAAACAATGAGATTATATAGTCGTTTGAGTGGCTATTGACTTGTGAGTGACCACCACTTTGCACCCCTGTAGCAAGGCATGCAACAGCCACACTAGTCTTGACCGTTGTCATCCTTCTCCGACTGTCCAGCCACTTGGTGCTGGAGCCATCCCATATCTGGAGTAGTTTGAGCACTAGGCTCATTAATCTAGTAGCTAGATGTTATCACCTCTTTGGTGCTCTTCTTCATAGCTACTACGATTTGTCGCATCAATAGCCACTCAGCCAACTATTGACACACCACCGGTAAAGTCGCCACCAGCTACTACACCGGACATCAGGTGAAACGTGTTGCCGCACGAAGCCGCAAAACCGCAGCATCGTCCAATACCCAAACACTGTGTCACATCCGCAACTATGATGCCAGAAGAGATCACGATGCTCTTCGCAACAGCTGCCGCCTCCTTCCCAGCCATCGTCGGACAGCTGACAGATGATGATCTCACAACCATGTGCGAAGTTCTCTACCCATTGTTGTTTGATATCCCCTATGACCAAGGCACGGGCCCCGGCGAATTCAACCACAACCTCATTGGACTCATCGAACCTACAGCAATGTACTCCACCACGTGGGGTGAAGCCTTCCCAATCCCAGCATGACCGCCAACATATCCAAACATCCCTGACAATGCTACTGCAGTCGTCCGAGCCCGCAAGGAGGCTAATCATGCCATCCTTGTAAAGGATTTTGCAGCATATGAAGCTGCCAAATGGGCAGTTGCAAAGTTCATCTGCGACACGGTCAACAAACTTTGGTACTGCAACCTTCATCACCCGAGGTTGTTTTACACCAACGTCATGGCTGCAGAACTCATGGCACACCTGGACGCCAACTGCGGAGGTCTCCACCCGAGAAAACTGGTATCCCTTCCTACAGATATGTTGGGATACTACATGGATGTGGAAGGCATCCCCGAGTATATTGACAAACTTGAGGAGGCACAGCACAAACTGGCATGAGCAAACCTACCCATGTCCAACGACCAGCTCCTGGCCAGTGCGTCAACGTCAGTGCTTGCATCGGGTCACTTCCCACACCCGACTAATGAATGGAAAGCCAGGCCAAGTGCCGACAAGACATGGACCATTGGAAAAAGCATTACAAAGCGGCCCATCTCGCTTGCAAGCATCAGTTATTAGCGGCAGGAAAAGCGACCCCAACTATGGGAGCTGCCAATGCAGTAACCACCGCCAATGACAGCACAACGGCCGACAATATAATCTCATTGGAAACGCTTGCACGGTTGGATGGATACCTAGACAACCTGGCAGTGGCTGCAACAAATGAAAGAACAACATTGACACAACTCATCAAAAACAATGCAAGCCCCACTTTGAGTGTCGCCTCACTTACCACAAGTGTTATGGCACTAATGGCTGCCTACAACATCCTGGCCTCTGGAAACACCAACGCAACCAATGCACTCACTGGGTAATACCAACAACCACGCAGTGGCACAGGATGCAACAAAACCAATGAGATCGGAGGTTATTGTTGGACGCATGGATACCGCCTTAAAAAGGGTCACAACAGCACCACGTGCACCAAGAAGGCAGAGGGGCATAAGGATACGGTGACACGGGCCAGCACAATGAATGGGAGCATGAGCATTGCCAACAAAGGTTGGGATACTTGACTGGTTGGGCTGGACAATGAAAAGGTGGTAACAAATGACTTAACAACTCCAATTGTATGTCGTTTAGCCACGGCTTCCTTGTCCTGTAGCCCTACCAGCACAACAACCCTGTCACATTGCACTGCGATTGTTGACACAGGAGTGAGCAACCATTACTTCACAATGGCTGCCCCACTACTCAACATCAACCGCACAGCACCCAAACTCACCATCCCCATGGCAACTGGAGAACTAAAAAGCTCTTTGGGAGCAGCGGTCCTTTTGTTACCACATATCCCTACACTGCAAGCACGCACCAGGCACATCATCCTGGGCTTTACAAACAACCTCATAAGCCTAGGAAAGCTGTGCAATGCCAACTGCACTGTGTATATGGACAAACACATGCTCAAAATCCATGACAAACATGGCCACGAAATAATGCGTGGAGATCGGGAACAATCTGGTGTGCGCCTATGGCTAGTCAACATTGCACCGCATCAAGCCCCACCAACCCTCATCCCGCCTGAAAATGATGCCCCGAGAAATGTCACCATCCCTCCCAACATTAACACAGAGACCAGTGTACCACCACCGCCACAGTCAAGCATTGTCCAGCCTGAGGAGGCACCACACAACCGGCCCATTGGAGTAACGCTGCCAAACGGTGGCCCACGAACACAAATGCGGACCAACATCACGCCAAAGGCAGTCCGAACTCTCAATCTGCCATCCACATCCGCCCTCATTGCATACTACCACACGACAGCGGGATACCCGGTCAAACAAACTTGAATCCAAGCAATCAAGCGTGGGGCATACAGCTCGTGGACTGGCCTCACCCTGATGCTAGCCAGCAAATACTGCCCGGACGCCGAAGAAACACACATGGGGCATATGGCGCAACCATGCCAACATATTCGCTCCACCCAGGCGATCGCTCGACAGCCCACAGGCAGACCCACAGCCCTACCTAGCACCCCCAACATCAAGATCATCACGGTACCAATCAATCACATTTTCACTGATGACACGGGACGGTTCTTGCCACGTTTGCGCAGTGGAAACCAGTACATCATGGTAGCCTTGCACAGTGAGTCTAATGCCATCCTCGTGCAGGCATTCAAATCAAAGCACAACACCCACTGCATCCAGGCTTACACGGACATTTACAACCGGTTGGCTCAGCACCATGCCACCTCGGATGTACACATCCTGAACAATGAGGCCAGCAAGGCATTCTTAAGCGCCATCACCGCAAACAGCAAGTACCAGCTAGTTCCACCACACGTCCACCGATGCAACCGTGCAGAGAGAGCAATCCAAACCTTCAAGGACCATTTCCTAACCATCCTGGCGGGGACAGCACCAACCTGTCCTAAGGATAGATGGGACTTATTGCTGCCGCAAGCAGAGCTCACGCTTAACTTATTGCGGCCAAGCAACAACCCATCGCTCTCGGCTTGGCACAGCCTCTTTGGACCATTCGACTTCAAAGGGACAACCAGGGGACCTGCGGGATGTCGTGTCCTCATTCATTTGAAAGCAGAGGTGCAAAAATTGTGGGAGAATTGCTGCCATGAAGGCTTCTACATTGGACCAGCGCTGCAACACTATTGCTGTTACAGAGTCTTCAACAAACTCACCGGTGCAGTCACCATCAGTGACGACATCAAATTTGGCATCACTACTTGCAGGAGCCCACACTCTCCTTGGAGGACAAATTGCTGCATGCCATGCAAACCATCCAGCACACGCTCGCACGCTTGACACCGATGTCTGCGGACGAACAACTCATGGCAATCATCACACTAAAAGCCATACTCCACTCCTACAACCATGCAGCGCAGATGCCCTCACGTCAAGGGGTGCCAGCCATCGCCATGCCAGAACAGCAAACGACCATGCCACCAGCTCCAGGGATGCCGGGGGCACCACCAATGTCGCACATGGACATCAGATGGACAACAGTAACACAAAACACAGGAGCACCAATGCCAAGATCCCACCGTGCACAACCCCACTGGAACCAGTGGCCACACGTGCACGAGCTCACTCGAAAAAAAAATTGCCATGCTAGCTGAAGATGAAACTGCGGAATACGACACTGCCGAGAATGAGAAAGAGCACAGCAACATACCTATCTTACACGTCACCACCCCAGTCATTGATATAAAAACAGGACAAGAACTGAAACACAGACAATTGCGGAAGCATCCAGACTACAATGACACCTGGGATGCCTCCTATGCCAATGAATTGGGAGGATTATGCCAGGGGGTGGGTACCAACAATGATGATCCCACCAAGCAATGGGTGCAAGGCACAAACACCTTTCGACCCATCTACTACCATGACATCCCACTCGAACGACGGACCAACGTCACTTACACTTGTGTGGTGTGTGAGCAGCATTGGGGGAAACTGCATTTGCTACCCAGGTGATACAGGAACTAAAACAGGATCCCTCAAGCTCATTAAGCTTGTCATTAACAACATGCTTTCCACCAAACAAGCCCACTTTGCATGCTTTGATATCTCCAATTTCTACCTTGGCACGCCATTGGATCAGCCAGAATACGTACGAATCAAACTTGCTGACATACCACAAAAATTCATCAATGAGTACAACCTTACAAAGTATGCGCACAATGGTTGGGTTTATTTTGAAATTACCAAGGGAGTCTACAGCCTTAAGCAAGCTGGCAAACTGGCACATGACCTGCTTACGGAACAGTTGGCAGAGCATGGCTATTACCAATGCCTAACAACCCCAGGCTTGTGGCATCACAAATGGCGCCCGATTACATTTGTACTCATTGTGGATGACTTTGGCATCAAATATGTTGGCAAATGACATGCAGAACACCTTCTCCTTGCGCTCCAACAGAACTATAAAGTTACCACTGATTGGAGCGGCTCAAAATTTGCCGGCATAGATCTCAAATGGGATTATGCCAAATGCACCTGTCACCTCTCGATGCACAATTACATCAACACCCTCCTCCTAAAATACAGTCACCCCAAGCCCAACAAACCACATCATTCTCCACACGCACACCGTGAGATTGTCTACGGCGCAAAAGAACAGCTTGTCCCAGAAAACAACATTAGCGCACCGCTTGATGCCGCAGGTGTCAAGCGGATTCAAGGCATTGTCGGATCGCGCCTATACTATGCACGTGCTGTTGACAATAAACTCCTCGCCACCTTAAGCACCATCAGTTCTCAGCAAGCTCAAGCCACCAAGAACACAGAAAAGGCAGTGCACCAACTTCTGGACTACATTGCCACATACCCTAATGATGGCATCATCTATCGGGCAAGCAACATGGTCCTGGCTGCACATTTGGATGCCAGTTACCTCACAGAATCAAAGGGACGCAGCCACGCCGGCGCACACATCTTCCTTTCAGAAGATGACCCCATCCTGCGTCTCAATGGACCCATCCTCAGTCTTTTGCAAATCCTTAAATATGACATGGCTTCTGCTGCCAAGGCTGAACTAGGCGCCCTCTACCACACAGCATGCGAAATGATCCCACTACGGAATGCACTCGAAGAAATGGGCTGGAAACAACCCCCGTTGCCCATCCAAACCAATCATTCCACTGCAACAGGATTTGTCCAGGATACCATCATCCAACGTTGAATCAAAATGATTTGGATGCGATTACATTGGCTCCGCTGCCACGAGGCACAGCGCCAATTTCGATTCTACTGGGATAAAGGATCCACAAACATGGCGGACTATCACACAAAGCATCATCCGCCCTCCTACCACATTGCCCGTAGAGCAACCCACGCAGGATGAACACACACGAAGTGTCTGCAGCGGTGTGTAGCAAGGCATGCAACAGCCAGACTAGTCTTGACCGTTGGCATCCTTCTCCAACTGTCCAGCCACTCGGTGCTGGAGTCATCCCATATCTAGAGTAGTTTGAGCACTAGGCTCATTAATCTAGTAACTAGATGTTATCATCTCATTGGTGCTCTTCTTCATAGCTACTATGATTTGTCGCATCAATAGCTGCTCAGCCAACTATTGACACACCACCGGAAAAGTCGCCACCAGCTACTACACCAGACATCAGGTGAAATGCATTGCCGCTTGAAGCCGCTAAGCCGCAGCATCGTCCAACACCCAAACACCATGTCACGCAACTATGATGCCAGAAGAGATCACGATGCTCTTCGCAACAGCTGCCACCTCCTTTCCAGCCATCATCGGACAGCCGACCGATGATGATCTCACAGCCATGCACGAAGTTCTCTACCCGTTGTTGCTTGATATCCCCTATGACCAAGGCACGGGCCCCAGCGAATTCAACCACAACCTCATTGGACTCATCGAACCCACAGCAACATACTCCGCCATGTGGGGTGAAGCCTTCCCAATCCCAGCATGACTGCCAACATATCCGGACATCCCTGACAACGCTACTGCAGTTGTCCGAGCCCGCAAGGAGGCTAATCATGCCATGCTCGTAAAGGATTTTGTGGTGTATGAAGCTGCCAAATGGGCAGTTGCAAAGTTCATCCACGATGTGGTCAACAAACTTTGGTACCGCAACCTTTGTCACCCGAGGTCATTCTACACCAACATCACGGCCGCAGAACTCATGGCACACCTGGATGCCAACTGCGGAGGTCTCCACCCGAGTGAACTGGTATCCCTTCCTACAGAAATGTTGGGATACTACATGGATGTGGAAGGCATCCCCGAGTATATCGACAAACTCGAGGAGGCACAGCGCAAACTGGCATGAGCAAACCTACCCATGTCCAATGACCAGCTCCTGGCAATTGTGTCAATGTCAGTGCTTGCATCGGGTCACTTCCCATGCCCAACTGACGAATGGGAAGCCAGGCCATGTGCCAACAAGACATGGACCAATTGGAAAAAGCATTACAAAGCGGCCCATCTTGCTTGTAAGCATCAGTTATTAACGGCAGGAAAAGCAACCCCAACTATGGGAGCCGCCAATACAGTAACCACAGCCAATGACAGCACAACGGCCGACGATATAATCTCATCAGAAACGCTTGCATGGTTGGATGGATACCTAGACAACCTGGCAGCGGCTGCAATGAATGAAAGAACAACCTTGATGCAACTCATCAAAAACAATGCAAGCCTCACTGCAAGTGTCACCTCACTCACCGCAAGTGTCAGGGCACTAACAGCTGTCTATAACATCCTGCTGGCCTCCGGAAACACCAACGCAACCAATGCACTCCCTGGGCAAAACCAACAACCACGCAGCGGCACAGGACGCAACAAAACCCATGAGATCGGAGTTTTTTGTTGGACGTATGGATACCGCCTTAAAAAGGGTCACAACAGCACCATGTGCACCAGGAAGGTGGAGGGGCATAAGGATACGGCAACAAGAGCCAACACAATGAATGGGAGCATTGCCAACAAAGGTTGGGATACTTGACTGATTGGGCCAGACAATGAAAAGGTGGTAACAAATAACATAACAACTCCAGTTCTATGTCATTTAGCCACAGCTTCCTTGTCTTGTTGCCCACCCAGCACAACAACCCTGACACATTGCACTGTGATTGTAGACATGGGAGCGAGCAACCATTACTTCACGATGGCCGCCCCACTACTCAACATCGACCGCATGGCACCCAAACTCACCATCTGCACAGCAACCGGAGAACTAAAAAGCTCTTCGGGAGCAGTGGTCCTTTTGTTACCGCATATCCCTACACTGCAAGCACGCACCAGGCACATCATCCCGGGCTTTACAAACAGCCTCACCATGTATATGGACAAACATGTGCTCAAAATCCATGACAAACATGGCCACAAAATAATGTGCGGAGATCGGGAACAACCTGGTGCACACCTATGGTGAGTCAACATTGCACCTCACCAAGCCCCACCAACCCTCATCCCGCCCGACAATGACGCCCCGAGAAACATCACCATCCCTCCCAATGTTAACACAGAGACCAGTGTACCACCGTCGCCGCAGTTGAGCATTGTCCAGCCTGAGGAGACGCCACACAACCGGCCCATTGGAGTAACGCCGCCAAATGGTGGCCCACGAACACAAACATGGACCAACGTCATGCCAAAGGCAGTCCGAACTCTTGATCTGACATCCACACCTGCCCTCATTGCGTACTACCACATGACAGTGGGATACCTGGTCAAACAAACTTGGATCCAAGCAATGAAGCATGGGGAGTACAGCTCATAGACCGGCCTCACCATGATGCTAGCCAGCAAATACTGCCCGGACGCCAATGAAACACACATGGGGCATATGGTGCAACCATGCCAGCATATTCGCTCCACCCAGGCAATTGCTCGACAGCCCACAGGCAGACCCACAGCCGTACCTAGCACCTCCAACGTTGAGATCATCACGGTACCAATCAATCACATCTTCACCAATGACACGGGACGGTTCTCGCCACGTTCGCGCAGTGGAAACCTGGTAGTCCTGCACAGTGAGTCTAATGCCATCCTCATGCAAGCATTCAAATCAAAGCACGACACCCACCGCATCCAGGCTTACATGGACATTTACAACCGGTTGGCTCAGCACCATGCCACCCCGGATGTACACATCCTGGACAAGGAGGCCAGCAAGGCATTCTTAACCGCCATCACCGCAAACAACAGCAAGTACCAGCTAGTCCCACCACAAGTCCACCAATGCAAAGTTTGAACAACGCGGCAGGGGATCTACGTACGATGGGATGCTCACTATTTTACAAGAAATGTCAAGAGGTCGACACGGTGTTGAAGTTAATATTGTTGGGGGTTCCTAACTCAATAGAGGACGACGTGATCAAAGATACTCTGGACAAAGTACTATCAACTTTAGAAGGCACTCTGCTGCAGACAGACAGCGATTATAAGCTGTCCCATAACCAACGATCCAGATGGATCAACTTTGCGGTCACTAAGGAGTTTCCACCGGGGATGCCCTGGGAGGACGCAGAGGGGAAAAAAAGAAGCAAGGGGGTAACAATGCGCGGCTTGCACATGTATTGCAGGTCCATCAACCTGACTACAATCGAATCAGTAAACTCTGTCACATAGCAAAGCAACGCAAGTTGTGGGCCAACCACTGCGGGAAACATGGCCTTTACAGTTGAAATACCGGAGAACAATAGCCAACAAAGCGAAAAAGTACGCTATATCCAGATGGTTTAGACACATGGGTTGGTCCAGCTTAGCCTAGGGGCGGCGTCAATCAACGGAGTAATTGACGCGGATTCTAAGTTCTTGCTCCGTCTTACTCCGGGGGCAGATGGATCACCAAGGGCAGCAACTCAGACATCATTAAGAGAAGTTTTCCGCATGATGGAGGTAAAAAGCAGAAAGGTATGGATATGCCTAGCCAAAGGATCAACCAGAAAGTACACAGGATATTTTTTGAGCGTGGTGGAGTCAATCAACGATCACGTAAATAAATTTTGTGGGATGCCCAGGAGTACAGGTATACTGGTGGCTTAGACAAAGAGGATGCCTAGCAGAGGACGTAAATCGGATGGTACATCACTGTTTTATGCTGGATCAACAGCAGAAGATAACCAAATCGAAATACATGCCCAACAAGGGGTATGCGGTACTGGACGAGTCCAACTCAGACGACATTATCAATGCAGTAGAGGAAGAGGGAATCTATGACACAACTCTAGGGCTGTCAGAAAGGGAACGCAGGACAGCCATCACCGGTAGGGGCCATGATGCCTCCGAAATAATGTTCGGGGAAGCAAAAGAGGGAGCAGTGGAGGCGCACAACTTCTCCTCTAGCATGTCTGTTATTACTATTCACTCGAAGAATGCGAATGACACACCTTCTGTCGCCTCACAGAAAACACTGGCAAAGTCCGTCTACAGCGTGGGCACATCCAAGGTTACATCCAATGGATCGGATGAGGTAGAGACAGATGAGGACAAAGGCTCTGACTACGAGGGAAGTGACACTAAGACATCAGCAATCAAGATTGAAGGGATGCAGATGCTAACAAGAGAACACAGTAAGAACAAGAGTAACAAAACCGGACAGAAAGATAAGTTAGGGGGACACTAACATGTACACGCGCTCAAGTACGAAGCTCAACCCATGAATGACATGAGCAAAGCCACGGAATAGCTGAACTTGTTGTCGGTGTCCGGGGGAACAAATATGGAAGAGGACAAGGAAGAGGACGACGATGAGTTCAACGACGCCATGGACAAAGAAGAGCATAGCAAAATGGACACATCCTACGTTATCCAATGCATAGATCTACCAGATATGGCCCTTGAAGTAGATCCTGATTCCGACGATGAGGAAGGCAAAGACTACTTAGAGAACGACCTCAGCATTCACCCAGAGGACCATTCTCTAGGGCAAGACTATGATTCCGCATTGGAAGTAGAGTCAGGGGTGTTCGACGCCAGCTATACTAACACATTCGAAGAGCCCAACACTTTCAAGGAGTTTCTATGGAACACAGCTGGACCATCAGTGGGTAGCATGATTATCTTTCTAGACTTGCTCAAGGACAATCTAAAGGCAGAAGAAGCGGGTTTACCAGCCAGATTTAGCGGAATTCGCGAATCTCAGGGCGCTACTAATCGAGGAAGCCGGCAAAGAACATGGGGAACAAATTGAGTTTATAGAAGCAATCCAGGAGGCACTTGACAAAATCAGCACACCCAACTCCCACGACGAGGCACCCAGCCAGGATGAGGGAACAAATGAAGAAGCCAGTAAGACTCAGGGAACACTACCCGGAGCCCACAAGGCAAGCCCCACAGATGAGGCCGCCGTTGAGCCTGCCACCCCGGCAGGACGGGACAAGGAGGGAGCGCAATCCTCGAGCATGGCGTCCACTGGATAACAGAAGACGACCCTCCATGGGAGCTACAGCCGATGGAGGGGGAACGTCATCAACTGCAGCAAACAGTACCACCAGCGCTTCCAGACAGCAGGGCGCTGCAAAGCAAGCAACCACTCGCAGAGAGGACCTAGCTATACTCAGGACCACTCAACAATCAGGGCAGCCATTAGGGCAATCAATGTGTGGGGAAAAATTAGAAACCCCAGTAGGTCACAATAGGGATAGCAACAGAAATGCGCTAGCAACATTAAACTACTTAGAAATTAAACAAATTATGGACAGACGGTCATCTCAACAAAAACAGGGGAAACTGACTGATGCAGAGATAAAGGGGTTAGTAAAAGATTGGCACGATCAGAGAAAAGAAGGAGATCTCAACAAGGACGTGGTAGAAAGGGAGATGAAAACAATGGAAGCCAAACTGGAGAGATGTAACGTGGACCAGTTGGGGCAGATACCAATTGAGAGAGAGGACGGGACAATGAGAATCATGGTACGTCAAATGAGAGGATACACGGGTAAAGAGGTCAGAGAGATAAAAATGTCAACCATGGAGAAACTTATTCAAAAGTACGACGTCAACCTGGTGGCGTGTATGGAACTAAACTTCAATTGGTCTAAAGTGAACTCGTCAGCCAACTTAGCATCATGGCTTCACCAGGAAGAAAGGGAGACAAGATCGATAACAGCACACAACACATACAAGCAGGACGCAGTCTCCTCAAGACACCAACCAGGAGGTAGGGGAATGATATGTTGAAGCAAATTTCTCCAACACCCACGCAAGGCTTCGGTAGATCCAAGAGGACTCGGCCATTGGTGTTCGTGGTAATTTTTCTGCAATCCAAACCACGTGTCAAGAGTAGTAGTAGTGTACAGAACGTGTCGCTCAAAGACCAAAGGATTGCATACAATTTATCAACAACAACTGTGCTACATTCAGGCGCATGGCATCAACTGCTCCCCAGTGGAACTTTTTGATAAAGACCTAGCCAAACAAATCAAGGAATGGATAAAATCCGGTGAATGGATTGTACTTGTGATGGACGTAAATGATCACCCCCTAACCAGCAAGTTCTACCAGCAACTACAAAAAGAACAAACGGGCCTAGAAGAATTCACGCATAAATGCTGGGGTCCGATCCCCCCCTACACGCACATATCAAGAACGTCTCCAATTGATGGAGGATACAAATCTTCAGAGATCGAGATTGTCAACCTGGGGATGCTTACATTTGCAGAGAGTCCAGGAGATCATAGGTCATTCATCATCGATATTTTGACACGGTCATTTTTTGGAGAATATAGGCCCAAGATCTGCAGGCCTGTAAGCAGGCGACTATTAACATCACAACTACAGTCGGTTGTCAGATACAACAAGATAGTGGGGAAGCAATTTGAGATCCACCGAATCATCAAAAGATTAAACGCAGTTGACAAGATGACAAGTTACTGCAGCTACCCATCCCCAAACTGGTTGAGGGCCATGATCATAAAGCTGTACAAACAAATGACAGAAATTAGAGTTCACGCAGAAAACTGCCAAAAAATCCTACAACCAGAGAGCGATTTCAGCCCCACAATACAAATTTGGTATAACAGGATCCACGCATATCTCCAACTCATAAGATTGAAGGAAGGGAAGGCGTCAAATGCCAGAAACATTGTAAGATTTGCAAAGCGGACTCATATTGAAAGACCAGTGGAGCTGATGATGGAGGAGTTAGAGGACGGACTTCAGTTCTGCAGAATAAGGAAGGCAGACCTGAGACAACAAGCAAAAGGACTACACAAGGTACACCTGAGGGACTGTCTTCTGGACGCTCAATCAAAGAGACAGAACAAACGAGCTAAAGCCATCAAGCTCAAACTCCATCGAGAAGAGCGCAAAAGAATGTGGCACCTGATAAAGAGGACGGTCAAAGATCCCCACAGTCCCACCGTACTGAAAATTTAGAGAGTGGTCGAAGGAGAGATAGAAGAATACACAGTCCAGGAGGATGTCAAGCAAGCAATCCAACAAGAATGCGAAGTAAGGTTTTTGCAAGCACACAGCGCACCCATCATGAACTCGCTCCTAGGAGAGAGGCTCCGGTACCTCTCGGACAAGGCTCTGGCAAAGGCTATAATAACAGGAACCTACAACATTCCAACTGATCTAGACCCAGCAACAGCAATGATCCTAAGGGAGATGGGCAAGTTGGGAATGAAGATTGTCAATGGTGATAACAATTCAATAATAATAACGCCAAAGGAATTCAAGCAATTTTGGAAGAAAGTCAACAAATTCACGTCCTCGTCAATGTCGGGAGTGCACTATGGGCAATACATAGCCGCGATCCAGGACACACAAAGCACAAATGTTCTAGCTCTGCAGCTGACAGTAATTGCACGCAGCGGTATCCCACCGGAAAGCTGGAGTATTGGGCTGCAAGTGATGCTGGAGAAGATTGCAGGAGTATGCCTTGTAGAAAAGCTCCGTGCCATACAACTGTACAAGGCGGATGTCAACTGCTACAACCAGCTCATTTTCGGTAGGCAGGTGATGCAAACGCTAACAGATTGCAGATATATTCCAGAGGAACTTTTCAGTCAGAAGGGAAGTACGGCAGAAGACGCAAAATTCGACAAGACTCTAATGGCAGATCTATCTCGGCAAGCCAGACAACCAATGACAGTGGTCTTGGCTGATGCAGCCAACTGCTATGACAAAGTGAATCATATAATAATGTCGTTGGTGTGGCTAGCCTTGACAACCAGCAATAGTCTTGACACTGATATGTCTACAGACAATGAAATTCTTTCAGCGGACAGGGTTTGGGGAGTCCAGAACATTTTTCGGAGGGGCAGGGATTCGACTGTATATGATGGGATTGGGGCAGGGGAACAGGGCTGCACCACCTTCATGGATCCAACTTAGCGCAGTTTTAGTAAACGTGTTCAAACAACTAGAACTCGGAGCTACCGTGGTAGACCCGATTACGCAGGAATTGATCCACTCTATGGGAACACTGTTTGTGGACGACACTGACCTCTATATGTGGAAAGACGATCTCCGCGACCCAGGAGAGCTATGGCTACAGACACAACTAGAACTAACCCAATGGAGCACTCTACTCAATGCAAAGGGCGGCGCCCTTAAACCCAAAAAATGTTTCTGGTACATGCTCGACTATACGTGCAAAGAAGATGGGGAATGGTCCTATGCAGAAATGACGCCACGGCAATTATTTGTTACAAATCCAGACGGCACCAAGAGCCAGATAAACCAAGAGGAGGTGACAGCATCCAAGAAAACACTAGGAATTCACGATGTACCCTCCGGAGGGAACAAAGAGCACCTCAAATACATCCAACAAAAAGCCTCAATCTGGACAGACAGGATCACAAACGGACACCTCCCCTACCACATGGCATGGATAGCTTACAGGCTACAACTCTGGCCGGGCCTCAGGTACGGGCTAGGAACGATGACAAATGACATAGAAGAGGCAAAGAGCATGAACTCCAAGACTGACTACAGGACGCTCAACATTTTGGGGGCCCAAACCGTAACAAAAGGTCTTTGAACGCTACATACAACCTCCGGAGGGTTCGGCTTACTAAGCATTGCAACAGAGCAGTTAATATGCCGAATCAATTTGCTGCTACAACACTACCACACGTCCACAAACCTTAGCAGAAAACTTGAGGCATCCTTGAGGTACTTGCAACTGCAACTAGGCACGCCACACAACCCCATTACACTGGACTATGACTAATGGGGGCACCTAGCCCCACTTTCTTGGGTTAATATGATGTGGAGATCACTACACCACTTCAACATCCATCTGCACATGGAATGTCCATCAATTCCAAGCCCCAGAGAAAGAGACCAGGTAGTAATGGAACTGATTGTTGGGAAGGTCCTCGACAGAAAAATGATAAGGAGTTTGAGCAGATGCCAAGGGGCATTAGAAATAATATTCCTATCAGACATGATGACAGCAAATGGCAAATATATGGAGCAGTTTGTGTTTGATCCTGGTAGTAAGGTAGCAAGGTCCAAGTACAAGTTTCCACAAGAATGTCCTGCAAAGAAAGACTGGGAAGTCTGGTTCAACTTCTGGCATGACTACACAGCTACCGGGGACAAACTTCACATCCCTCTGGGAGCATGGATAGCTCCAACCCACAGGAGATGGATATGGTATTATAATAGCTCGACCAACGACCTACACAGAATCAAAAAGGGGAAAGTCTACCATTACCTGCACACAGCAAATTATAGATGCACAAGGTCGTCAACACTCTACGATCTAGCTTGGGAG
>JALLPB010000316.1:0-21274 GCA_036939975.1 Cyclostephanos tholiformis | reverse complement strand
GTTCATCCATTTGATAAGAGTGGCAACATGCTATGATACTTGCTACTTCGACGTCGTCGACGACGACGACGACGACGACGACGACGAAGAAGCTTGTCCTGACGCTCGGCATTGACGACTCCGTGACGTTCAACGGGCCGTACTACTGGACCGAAGACGACGACCCGACGCCGGCGGAAATCACCACGTTCATAGTTCGGGACGTCGACACAGCGGGGGGACTGAAGGAGCGCCTGACGCCGATCCTTTGCGCGACTGCCGATGGGACGGCCAATGGGACAGGGGGGGACAGGTACTGGGTGGGGGGGTGCGATTTCGGGGCGGAGCTGTCGTTTTTTCCCTCGGACAAGGAATACAAAGACGAAGACGAAGACCTAAGACAACGATGACGAGGACGGGCGGGGGAGAGATGATTATCCGAGCAGCGGGGGGTGGTCGATCGGCTACGCGTCCGAGGGAGGGGATGCGGCGAGTGGCGCCGCCGCCTACGCCGCCACGGCGGCGGGGTCGGACTCGTTCTCGGCTTCCGATGGTGCCGCAATCGTGGCGCAGGACGACACCGATCGATGGGGAGGATCAAACACGATGGGCATCGTCGTTCATCGTACCGAGCATCGTCTGCGCGTTGATGGTCGCCCTTGCCATCGCGGGGTTCTTTATATTTTACCGACGTAAGCAGCGGCAACGGGCGGACGGGGATGACCGCAAAGGGGAAGACGACGGCATAGACGACAACGAAGGAGGATTTGCCGTGAATGCGTAGGGGTACGAGGGCAGCGTGATGCCTCCCATCGTTTGGGCAAAAGCCGCATACGACGCCGCCAAGATGGCGGCACCTGCATCGTCGTCATCCCCAAAGGGGAACGTCGCGACGGGGGCTAATGACGGTGGGGGGTGGGTGGGATGAGGAAGGAGACAACGAGAAACGAAAACGCGAAGAGATTCTCCGACCATCGGGAACGAGGGTGGTGGCAATGCGAAGGATCACGCCACGTCGGCGACAACGGCGGGAGCAGGAGCTGCATCGGCCTTGTCCGGAAGGGGATATTCTGTAAATCGAACCATATCTCCGAAGAAAAGCACCAAAATGATGGAGATGCAACAAATTTCAGAAATATTAAGTATGCGTGGTGTTGGCGGCGCCAGCCACGGAGGGAGAGTCCACAAGATGCATTGCAGTCATCAAAGGAGCAATAATATCAATAAGAATAGAGGTACACTGCCTGTGGGCTTTCTATGAAGCGGTTCTGTAGATTCAGTCTATTGTACTTCAGAAGCAAGAGTACAGACAGCAGTAGTGATGGCAGCAGGTGTTCACAGGATAATTTCAGCTGGGTATGGCATTGACTACTAATCATGCCTCGCTTTTGGAGGGGGGGAAGGACAGATTAGATTGTCTGAGTTTAGGGTCAAGTGAGGACTATTGGCAGATGGCAGTTAGGGTGTCCAAGCAGGCATCATTGATGGAGTTGGTAACCATTTATGCTTTCACGGAATTATAATGTAAATGCATCTAATTCCAATCAATTATGAAAACCTTAACTTACTCTTTGCAAATAGTAGACGGAATGCCACCCAATTGAAAGACCCACCTAGCCGTTGCTATCACAATAGTAGTTGCCGTTGCTCAGTTGCCACCTTAATCGTAATCAGTTTAGAGGAAGGCCAGCACATTTGGAATGATAATGCCAATCATTGACATAGAATCAATATGGCATTTAATCTTCATGTGGGCATTGAGTAGGTCGATGTCCCCATTAGTTTGTTCGGTGATTTTCGTTTTCCAGATGGTGAGCTGCAACAATCTCATGCAGTGATGTGCATCCTTGAAATTCTCCCTGTCCAATCCTTTTGAGACCCTCCGGAAGTTCCACACTTGTCAACTGCAAAGCAACGAGGTTGAAGATCATTGGCATCCGACAAAGATGTAGATAATTGTTCTGGTTAGTGAATCAAAGGTGACAATTAGGGCATTGTGTGTTCAATTTAGTTGTCATTTTCCAAAAAAAGTGTATTAACAGGTACACTTTTTAACCTTTTTGAACCACTAAAATGTTAACTTGATCAAATACATCATTACATTCTATCTTGTTTGTGTCCAATAAATGCGGAGGGAAGAATAGTGGGGGAAGTTGATTGTGAATTCGAGCTATATCAGTTAGACATGAAAATATTTCTCATTATTATTATGAGAAATATACATCAGTAGCATTTTATTGCTTTTAATGGAATCAGTATAGTAGATAAGTTAAAAATTTAATATGATAGAAACGACAAGAAAATTTCGAATGTTACGAGAAAGTGTAATACTTATTTGAAGAGGAATTAGTACAGTGGATCTGTCAAATATTAATCGGAAATAATGACGAAAAAAATTACAAATGAAACGAGAAAATAATTTTTGAATCGGTGGTAGGAACTGCTATCTTATTAATATAAAAAATTCGTTACTGATAAAAATTTTGAATAATGTCGTTGTAAACATCAGTTGAGAAATAGAACATTTGATACAATTAATGCGATTGTAACGACAAGTAAGTCACACAAAAACAACTTCCCCCACTCGCATTACATCGATGGAATGCTCATAAATCAGGGCAAGAAGAAGGACCATGATGAGGACGAACAATACGTTCAGCAGTGACGATGATGACAGCAGGGACGATCGCCAAATTGTTCTTGATGATGCAACAAGAGATATGACGAAGATGGAATTGAGGATCTTATGCGCAAAGCTAAAGGATAAGTGCAACGCAGGTGAGACCAAGCTGAAAAAAGTGATGTTGGAATTGCACCTATTGAAATCAAAAGGGAGGAACACTAAGCAAAAGATCAGGTCGGACTTTCGTTGGGACGGGGATGATGCGAACTTGGCGGACAAGATCACGTCTTGGGTTAAGTCGTTTCTGTTTCCTAGGTACAAGTTCTTGAAGAATGGATGGATGGTGTTTTCGGAAGATGAAGAGAGCTTGTCTGCTTTTGTTAGGAGACACAATCATCAGAGCATACCGCGTGATGCAGATTACGAAGACCTATGGGAAAGAGTGATTTGCCCAGTGATTCAAGGAAAATACGTATCAATTCGTTCCAACCTGTCAAATGACATTCGTAATACTTTTAAAGGTGAGTGCCGAGAGTAATATGTTTTGTTTATAACAAACTACTAACTTCTTTCATTTCATATCAAACCAGCTGATGTTAATCGGAGTGACATTAACGCAGATGAGTTGGCAGAGCACCCAGATTTAGAAAGGGAAGAGATATATGATTTCTTGGGAAGATATGTTCGGAGAGTTCACAGCGACGACTTCATTAGAAGGACGTTGAAGTCATATCCGCAATCAAGCTTCATTGATATAATGACACCGAGTGACATTGCATATGTAATTGCAATAGTAAAGAATAGCGGTGAGATGTGGGATCAAAATCGTAAGGATGACGGAGATGGGGCAAAGAGCGTGGGGATCAAAGGAGAAGAAGTTACGACCATTGTTCACCCAGGGGGAGGGAATGAGACGAGATAAAGGTGAGACACTGTGGAATCGTGAAGGGAGGAAATTTTTTGCGATTGCATTAAAGACATGGAAGGAGATATACAACAGTAAAAATTCAATGAAGATGGTGTACAATAAGTGGGAAAGGTGGATTACTACGAAGGGGAAAGAGATTAAAATTGGAGATGGTAAGAAAACATTCCATTCGGTTATGGGAACGTGGAATAATGAGACAGTACAATCGTTGAAGAAAGCAAACGATACAGATGATGGAGAAGGGGAGGAGGTGGAGGGTGGGTATAACTCCGATACGGGTCGCTCGAGGGAGAGTTTGGGTTGGCGAATGGGATTGTTGAGGGAAGAAAAGGAAGGAGAGGACGAGGAAAGTGTCTATGACAACGAAGGAGATGAAGAGGAATACGAAGACAGAGATGGAGATGGAGACAGAGACGGAGACGGAGACGGAGACAAAGATGGAGATGGAGACGGAGATGGAGACAGAAACGAAGATGGAGATGGAGAAGAAGAGGCAGTTAGAGTATATGATAGCCCCGCATTGAGAACAAGGAAGAGAAAGGCGGCGATGTCACCAGCCTTGTTTGAAATTGGGGAAAAGAAAACAAGGAAAGGGGGAGGAGCGAAGAAGAAGTAGGAGCTGTTTAGATTTAGTGGTTCTGATGGGTAGATTATTGCTATGTTATAATCATTTATAGTGTATCGGTGTACTGAGAAAATAGATCTAATAAAAGTTAAAACAGAACAAAAGATCAAATAGCTAGAGTATTAAACACATTAATTTGTTTAAGAGATAACAAAAATTTGATCTTCATTTAATAGATAATGATACAATTAATAACTAATTAATGCATTTTAGTTGATCTAGTTCTACTTGAAATTACTCGATAAAATTACTTGTAACAAACTAATGATTAAATACAAATGATACATTTAAGTGGATCACGATCTATTCTAGTTGATCGTCATCTATTTTAGTTGATCTAGATCTACTTGACATTTCTCAATACACTTGATTTTTACAGATCAAAAATTGGGCATACAGAGGGCCTGTTATTTCTGCCAACTCCAAAAGTCATCCAAATCTAAGCTGTGATGATAGCTATCTTTTGATTGGTTAACATCCTGCGTCTGATGAGGGAGAGATCACCTTGCGGTCCTACAAGAGCAAGTCATGATTCAGCATCATCAGAACCCCAGCAGACCAAATTCATGATGTGTGGGGTGTAGACATTGGCACCAAGCAGGAGGAGGGTGAGACTTGCAAGAGTTCTCACCATGTTGGTACGATCACCCAAGAATGACATGGGCATGCCATTTATGCACAAGTGTAAGAGTGTAAGAGTGAACCCATATGCTCAACCACATCAAATGAAGGTGCTCAAACAACAATTCATACACATCCAATATGAATATTTGGGATGCATACTGCAATTATTTGCAGCCTCATCCATGACACCACAGCATCATTTGGTCTCCACATTACCCCAATTTTCCAAAATTTGGCCACAACCTACATAGGTATAACAGTGTTGTAAGTGTGCACCCATATGCCCAACCAAAGCATATGCATATGAAGGTGTTCAAAGATTTTATATACATCCAATATAGATGCAGGATGCAGACTGCAGTGGTGTACAGTCTCATCCATGACAACACAACATCTTTGGGCTTCACCTTACCCCAATTTTTCAAAATTTGGCCCCACCTGTTGCACAGGTATAAAGTGTTAGGGTGCATCCATATGCCCATCCTATGAAGGCGCTCAAAGACTTAGATACATTCAATATTGATGTGGGATGTAGCCAACAGTGGATTCCAGCCTCATCCATGACACCACAACATCATTTGGGCTCCACCTTACCCTGCAAAGTGCTGGTTGAGTGGTCTTCACATCCATTTCAAATGTTTATCAGTTGGTTGACATCATTCATATGCTGTGGATTGACAGATGCGTCCTCAGCCTTTAACTACAAAGTGTTTCCCAACATTTGTACCACCCTATGGATGAGCTGATGATCTATCTGTGAATCTGATCATTCAATCCTTACACCACATGATGACCTCAGTCCATCCTTTGGCTTTGGGATGGTCTTCTTAGTTGAAATTTGTACCACTTGCTGGGCTAGAAATGACTATATTATGCTGTGTTTGATGTTCACACAAAAGGCAGGGGCTTTTTGTTCAATTTCTTTTGAATTGGTAGTGAGCAATATGAACAATAGATGAGCAATTGAAAATTCCCCTTAAGTCACTACTAATTGAATTCTTTGTCGAAATCCAAGCATTTAATATTTCAGGGGGGGGGGAGCTGTCAGGAAAAAATAAAAAAAAATTAGTGGGATGTCACCCTTTAAAATAGGCCCAGCCTTTCAGACCCATCTGAATTAGTTACCACATCTACTTAAAACTTGTATCTACAAGTACAAGGTGTTTCATATGGCAATGTGAGATATATGAACATTTCCATTAGCCTGACATTGTCTCTATGTGGTTGGATTATCTGGAATAGCATTGTGCCATATAGAGGACTTTTCATCAAAGAACTTTTGTTTGTCGGACTAGTTTTTTGGCAATCGATTGTATTTGTGGATATTGATCGGGTATCACAGTTGTACTTTGGTTGATGCGGTTCCCCATTAGCCTCGCTGTTGGCCACCCTTGATATCCCTTGGAAGGGAAGCGCCTTCACATTTCCATAGAAATTAATCATCAAGAGGAGCAGATTGAGCTGGTCATGGTACTGTTTTCAATGCTCGGGTTCACATTTGGCAGGTCTATGTTATTCCTATCGTGTTTTAAACATATCTTTTCATATGCAAAGAAAGGTCAATTAAGATCTCTTTTAACATTGCATTGCCTTCTATCACACCTTTACCAAATTCTTTTCAATGCGACAACCCCCAGAACTTTATGCAGTCGTATTTGGTTGTTCACTAAATGAGCTCTCACGCGTCATTTGGTCGAACATCCGAATAAAACCTCTTCTTGAGCATGACGAACCCTTGCTCTTTGTAGTTGTCCGTTGGGACAACATACTTGTCCTCTTTCGAGAAGGCATTCCAAAACTCTCCTCCCGCCCTCAAATACGGATGCACGTCAACCAATGCCTCCACCAAGTTCGCTCCCAACTTCTTCGTCCTGTCAATGCTGAACCCCCTCCCAGGATCAGGATTAGTTTCGCAGTCCTTGTACGGCATCTCCAATGTCAAACCCAAACAATTGAACCTGGTCGAAATTTGATTGGTTGCGACATTCATGTATTTTAATGCGTCATCCATGCTGTCCGGTGGAGGATAGCCGATTTCCTTCTGAACATCGGAGTTGACCCGTTGATAGCATGAAATGAAATAACCATGCAAATTCTCGAGTCTATCCCCCCAAGTCGGGGTCTTCTCCGCCCCCGAGAAGAATACGTAAGGTATATCTTCATCGCCGTGTACGTCCAGGAAGAAATCGCATCCGGTCTCATCCATCTTCGATAACACGGCGTAAACCTCGGGCGATCGTCGCATTGTCGGTGCCTCGTAGTCCTCGCGACCCGAGACGGTGGCCCATTCCCGGTTGAGGTTCGCCCCGACGGAATTCGTTCGTAAATGACCACGGACCGATCCGTCCGGGCACATGTTAGGGACGATGTAAAAACGATACCGATCCAATACCCCCTCGGTAGCCTCGTCCAACTCTCCATCCTTATCCACGCCGAATAATCTATGCAAGAAGCCCTCGGCGAAGAATTCTGAGATAAGAGATAAATTATGAATAGAGGATTTACCCTAGTCAGCCCCCCTCACCTGTCGGAAGATCATTTTTGGCGAAATAACGTAAACACACGTCAAGATAACTTCCTCACCTGCCATCGTTTCTCCCGGATGCTGACGATGTTGAATCCAAGCGATCAACTTGCCATTCCCTATGGATATGCATTCGATTTCACGACCCTCGAGGCTCAGTCCCAACGATTCCACGACGGGGTTAAACCTCCCACAATGACTCCCCCTCGTGGATATTTGGGTCGAGATATCGGATATCAACCTCAAATGACGACCGTAGGTGTATGGCGGCCAGTAACAGAAGAATGTCGATCCGTTCGTGTCATGTACGTGACTCCACGTCAATTTCCCATCGACGTAACTGGTCGTTGGATTTCGCCTCCAAGCATCATCGTCGCATGGGTCCAAACTACCGGACGTGTAGCAGACGGTGGAACCAGGCCACGCCTCCGGAAAGGAGACCGAGTGCGCATTCGCAATCACGTATTGGACGGTGATGAATTTGATGCCACCATCGCTCCCCACCTCTCTTACTCGTCCAATGCTAGACGTTTGTAGGCCGCTAACGAATGCCCGGAATGAAAAGTATTGCGAGTGCGATCTCTTTTCGAACTCCGTGTACACGTCTGGTTCGTATTTTTACATAATGGAATATATTACAATATTATTGATATGGAAGGGATATGGAAGGGGGAGGGGGGGAGGGAGGACGATGAGGATGCGAGTTTCGAAGAAAATCGACGCGGAGGGATCACAACATGAGTTCCGACCGGGGTAGTACCATAATCATCGTTTGATGACCCAGCACCCCCACCACCGTCCACCACCTCGACGCCGGGCCCCGCCCCTCCAGTCGTCCTCCTCGTTACCTCCCGGCCGGAACTTACCCGGCTTGATGTGAAGAATGACCGTGACCTTGGCGGTACGACCCGATATCACTGTCTCGCCACTGGAAATTACCTCTATATTCCCACCGTCGTGGGCGGCGGTGATGCTAACTTTCACCATGGCTGACAATCCATGATTGCTTCTTACTTACTGCTCTCACTCTCTCGTAGAGAGCAAGGGCCCCGTTGGATATAAATTCCTACGAGTAGATTTCTGCCGAACCTCTAAGAATGAAAATGAAATATCCATCGCTGGGTTTCATAAAAAAAAAAAATTCTTCCCTCAAAAGCTTCCCGCCGCCCAGACCTTTTTTTTCAACCACCCAACACAGGAGTCGTCGACGACAACGCGACCCCAAGGCCGCCCCTCGACCACCATCATCGGACCCGGTGGCGAGCCCAACGTCGCACACGAATGTAAGTACACGTCGGGGGATGATGATCCACGGCGCTGCAATCGATCCCCGGCGGCGGGTAATAGTCGGAGCGACGGTGGCCGAGACCTGGTACCCATCCTACGAATTCCTACGGATTCTTCCCTATTCATTTTTGGCGGGACAGAACTCTGCTCCTCTCTCATGCCCGCGGTCGCGTCGGATTTTTGGTTGCAGTTCTTGGAATGAAGCGATATTTCACATGGCAAATCGGGGAACGCATTCAGCATCCGTACAATTATGTCGCTCTGGAGGATTTGATCCTATCTCGTGCATGCATGAATTTTACAAAATGGTGTTTTTACCTTTTTTCATCCCTACGTATGATTTCTGACATGGTCCCGCCCTATCCCACCGTCCTTAGAGTAATTATTTGCTTACCAAGTGCGACAAGCTTTCAATTTCATTTACCCCCGAGGGGACGTCTACATTCCCCATATGGCGTTGTTAAGCAGGGTCGCTTGAGACATACTCAAGTCCGCTGCGGTTGTGTTTCTTCGTCGTTGTTGTATACACTTATTAATAAACAATAATGGACGCCGCCGCCGCCGCCCCGCCACTTCAGCCGTCTGCTCTACCGATGACGAATGGGAACGGTCAGGGCGCCACTCCCAACCCATTATCGACACCCGTGGTATCAGGGCCTGTGGCGCTGCCTCCTCCCCCCCCTCCCCCGGCCATGGGTACAGTGGTTGTCCAAGCTCCCCTGCCGATGCCTCCGGGAACGATGAATGCGCCATCACCGTCCCTTGGTTCTAACGGTCATCCCATGCCGATTCACTATCAACATCAATCTCAGGCACTGGCACCGGTGCCTTCGCTAGCTCAGCAGCAGCAGCTGCAGCAGCAGCAGCAGCAGCAGCAGCAGCAGCAAGAACAGCAACAGAAAGAACAGCAACAGCAGGAACGACAACAGCAGGAACTGCAACAGCAGGAACTGCAACAGCAGAAACTGCAACAGCAGGAACTGCAACAGCAGGAACTGCAACAGCAGGAACTGCAACAGCAAGAACAGCAACAGCAGCAACAGCAACGTTTCATCTCAGTGGAATTAGATCCACTGCCTCCGCCCTTAGAGGCAATGCAACATACGCAGGTAACGCAGCAGGAAACAGCTCAACTAGCAGCACAGGCAAGGCCACAGCAGGCCTTGAATGGTGGTTGGCAGAGCGATAAGGATGTTGAGGATAGGAGAAAAATGATAGCCAAAATGTGAGTTTTTTATGACAATGGCACACATCCTTTGATCACTGGATCACTGATCATTCGTTGTACTGACTAACAATCAATTTAATCCTGTCGAACTAATTGCAGAGTACAATTATTGCGACAGAGGAAGCCCAACGCGCCGCAGGAGTGGCTTAACAAGCTGCCCCAAATGGCCAAGCGACTGGAGGAATCGCTTTATCGCTCAGCTCCCTCCTTTGAGGCTTATAATGATATTTCAACATTGAAGCAACGATTGCAGCAGCTTGCGATGAACATAGGGATGAAAACGAAGCGAATGCAACAAACTCAGCAACAGCAGGCTCAACAGATGGGGGCATTGACCTTGGCAACGGCTCAACCGCACCAGCAAGTGGTGGGACAGCCGTTGGCTCAACCGCCTGGGCAGATACAATACCAGCAACAACAACGAATTCAACCACCATCACAACAGCAATTGCGACAACAGCCTTCCATTGGTGCCGCTCTCATGCCTCCCCAGCCTCTCCAGCAGCCTCATTTAACGACGCAACATTCGCAGCCGCTACCACAGCAGCAACAAAGGCAAATGGTCAACGGTTCAGATATCAATCCCAACATCACAAATAACATGCAACGAGCTCCTGCCATGTCCCAAGCAAATTATGCCGTACCGGCGCCTTTGCTGCAACCTCAACAGCAGGTCGCGCCATCTATTACCAATGCTCCTGCTCCATTAGTCACTGCACCATATGCCGCAGCCGCTCGTCAACCCTCGGATCGTCAACAGGTATTGCGCCATCAGCAGCAGCGTCTCCTCTTACTTCGCCACGCTGCTAAATGTCCTCACCAGGACAATCAATGCCCAGTTACGCCACACTGTGCAGGGATGAAACGTCTATGGAAGCATATTGCTGAATGCAAGGATCAAAAATGTTTGGTTCCGCACTGTGTCAGTTCCCGCTACGTTCTGAGTCATTATCATCGGTGTAAGGATGTCCGATGTCCTGTATGCGGACCTGTAAGAGAGGCTATCCATCGGAGTCACGAGAAGCAGAAACAGATGCAGGCATTGAAGCAGGGACATCAAGCGGCTTTGAAACAGCAGCAGCAAATGCCAAATGATCAGAGTACAGCATCAGCAGGCGCAGTCGGTGTTGCGGCGCCGCCAAGTAAGAGGCAAAAGACCGGCAATGGACAGCATGTCACAAGTCAGGTACCCCTGCAGCAGCCAGGATTTCATCAGCAGCCTACTCAGCAACTGAAACCCTATCAAACACATGCGACGGCACAGCATCAGCCTACTCAATTGCTTTCCCAACAGCAGCCGCTCGCACCTACTTCTATCGCCACTGGGGGAGGCCAGTCGGTGTCCTCTTCAGCCCCTCCATCCAATCCCAACGTTATGGCGGGATATGTCTACTCGTCCCAGCCACCTGGGAGTGACAGTGCTCCCGCTGGCGTTGCACTCTCGAATGGCAAGGTTCTAGGTGGTGCTGCAGCTCAACATTCCGGCCCCAGGCCGCAGGAAGATCATACGTTGATCAATTGCTTCACTTTAGACGAGATTGAAACGCATATCAAATCTCTCGACCAGGGATTGGTCCTAACAGTGGCCAAGCTCAAAACGAAATTTGGTGACTTGCTCAAGGGTCTCCAGTCGCATTCACATGGATGGGTGTTTAATAGTCCCGTCGACCCCGTCGAATTGGGACTGCCAGATTATTTTGAGGTGATTGAAAAGCCGATGGATTTGGGCACTGTCAGAAAACAGTTAGATAATGGCGTCTATCGAACTTTGAACGAAGTCGAAAGGGATATCAACTTAACATTCGACAATGCGATGTTGTACAACCCTGAGGGCAGCGTTGTTTGGAATATGGCAAACGAATTGAAAGAGAAGTTTACCAAAGATCTCGCCATTCTTGTTACACAGTTGCATGCTGAGGAGGAGGAGAAACGAAAGAATGGAGATGCATGTCAATTGTGTGGTTGCGAGAAGCTGCTATTTGAACCCCCGGTATTTTATTGTAACGGTTTGAGCTGCAGGTCGAAGCGCATTCGACGCAATTCTTACTTCTATGTTGGCGGAAACAACCAATATCATTGGTGTCAAACGTGCTATGACGATTTGAAGGAGAATAAACCAATTGAATTGGCTGATATAACCTTGCGAAAGAGTCAACTTGACAAAAAGAAAAATAATGAGATACCTGAGGAGTCATGGGTCCAGTGCGACCGGTGTGAGCGATGGATACATCAAATATGCGCCCTTTTTAACACTCGTCAGAACACCGATCAACGGTCAGAGTTTGTTTGTCCAAGTTGTACCTGTATGGAGCGTAAAAAGAAGGGAAAACCAGAACCTACTAGTACGACTCCCATGGCGGAGGATTTGCCGCGGACCAAGCTGAGTGAATATCTCGAGAAACACGTGAGAGAAAAGTTAACGGATAAGTTGGCTGAGATGGCGACTGAGAAAGCTGAGATGCAGGTAAGCGTTAATTTCGCCCACTCCTCATATTCCCGGAATTTATCAATCAACGAGGTGTCCTTCCTAAAATGTCTCACCCATCAACCATAACAAATCCCAGAATATTTCTTTGGAGGAAGCAACCAAAATCACCGGCGAGGGAGGGGGCCAAATTTATATTCGCCAGGTGACCTCCATGTCTCGAGCCCTAGAAGTCCGCCCCCGCATGAAGGAACGTTATTCCTTCAAGAATTATCCTTCAGAATTCACGTACCGATGCAAGTGTCTGATTGTTTTCCAAAATTTGGATGGTGTCGATGTCATTCTCTTTGGTTTGTATGTGTACGAGCACGATGAGACTAATGCCCCTCCGAACCACCGTGCCGTGTATGTGAGCTACCTCGACAGCGTATATTACATGAGGCCAAGGAAGATGCGGACCTTTGTTTACCACGAGTTGCTCATTGCGTATTTGGACTATGTTCGGATTAAGGGCTATAATACTGCACACATTTGGGCATGTCCACCGCTCAAAGGCGATGATTACATTTTGTTCGCCAAGCCTGACGATCAAAAGGTGCCAAAGGATGATAGGTTGCGTCAGTGGTACATTGATCTCTTGAAGGAATGTCAACGACGTGGCATAGTTGGAAGAATGACGAACGCGTACGATTTGTACTTTGCCAACGAAAAGAACGATGCCACTGTGTTACCTTATATGGAGGGGGATTACTTTCAGGCAGAAATGGAAAATATTATCAAGGACTTAGACGAGGGGAAGAACCTGAGCAAAAAGCCCGATAAGGCGGGGAACAAAGGCAAGAATGAGAAGAAGAAAAAATCCAAGGCCGGAGCGAGGGGTGGAACCCGTTCGTCAGGCTTGGATCAGGATGCCTTGTGTGCTAGTGGCATTTTACCCGAGGGGGTTGATGTCAAGAGCCTCAAGGAAGGTGGTAGAGATTGGGTGATGAGAAAGTTAGGAGAGACGATCCATCCCATGAAGGAGAGCTTTTTGGTGGCATTTTTGAATCGAGAGGGCCAGGACGAGGAAAATCTCGCAGTGCCCAAGGACATATTGGAGTACAGGGAAAAGCATGGAATTTTGTCCAAGAGATTGTGTTTGGAACCTATTAAGGAGAAAGGACAAGAAGAAGATGGCTCTGAAACCGTAGCAGCATCCGCAGAGGATATGAAGAAGCAAGGAGAGACCAAGGATTTTGATCTGTGTTCCCCTGCCGAGGATCCCTTTCCACAGGAGAATAGTCCTGATTTGAATGAGTCTTCTATGACAGCTCATGAGACTAAGGACACCATTGCAGTGGATGCCGAAGGTACGTTGGAATCAACCACTGACATAGAAGTGCGTAAAGAGGATGTGAACGCAGCCGAGGAGAAAAAAGAGGCGAATGAATCCGAGGACCAGTCCAAATCCGCCGAGACTTTTTCCGGCGAAAGCTCAACTTATCCAACTTATCCAGAGGTTGATGGAGCCAAACCTAGTGTTAAAGAGGACGAGAAGGAGGATGTCGAGGGTACTACTGCTAATGCCTCAGCGAATAAAATCATTTCAGCCTCTCCATTAACGGACAGGACTGGTAAGTTTGCTGCCATGGCCAAACGAATGAACAATATAGAAACTATCCCCAAGCCTGATGTGGCCAAATCCGAAACGACTGCTGAGGAACCAACTTCCAAAAGTGTCACCAAAGACAGCAAGGGCCGTCTTGTCAAGGTGATCGATGATGACGAGGAAGATTTGGATTGCGAGTTTCTTAACAACCGCCAACTTTTCTTAAATCTCTGCCAGGGCAATCATTATCAGTTCGATTCGCTTCGTCGGGCTAAACATACCTCCATGATGGTTTTGTGGCACTTGCACAATCGCGATGCCCCCAAGTTCGTAACGCAGTGCTCTCTCTGTGCACGCGAAATTCTGCAGGGGAAGCGTTTCCATTGTCCGACTTGCGCGGACTTTGATCAGTGCATTGACTGTCTACGCAACCCAGCCGTACCCCGTCATCAGCATCAATTGCAGGCCATTCCTGTGGGCAATCAGCAGAACACCCTCACCGCAGAGCAGCGGAAGGAGCGCGCACGTAGCGTCGCCCTTCATATGACGTTACTCCTGCACGCCTCCACATGCCGTTCCACCACGTGCAACTCGGCCAACTGTGCCAAGATGAAGGGACTTCTCAACCACGCTGCCGGTTGCAAGATCAAAGCGCACGGCGGGTGCAATGTCTGCAAACGCATCTGGGCCCTCCTCCAAATTCACGCTAGGCAATGCAAGACTGAAAATTGTCCTGTATTCAACTGTCTGGCTATTCGGGAAAAATTCAGGCAACTTCAGTTGCAACAACAGGCGATGGATGATAGGCGCAGGCAGATGATGAATCAAACGTACCATCATACTGCTCGCGCTGATGACTGAAAATCTCTGTACACCAATATTACGTTGCATAAATTAATGAATGCTATCACTTCAGACTACCTAGTGTCAATATTTTAACTGACCTCTTTCACTTTTTTGTTATCCTTATTGTGGATAATCAATGTAATATATGGTTCAATGCCACATAGTAGTGCTAGATCAAGGTCAGTTTTAGTCTTGTTGTAAAAGACAAGCTAGCAACGATTGAATCAGGTGAGGTCTTCTGATATCTCTTGATGATGAGTCATCAGAATCAACATTATTTCACATTAGGGTTTACCAAAAGTATCGTACCGGTTTACCCAAAATACCTCTCTTATAATCTGGAGTTCCCTCCATTAAGCATTCCATAGTAAGGATCCGCAGCAAGCTCCAAATCTTATTCATAATATTGCACGTGGGAATGCGTATAAATAAGTGTTCGGTAATTATTATTTGATCTTTTACTGCCTCTTTGCATTTTGTGAAGTCCTCTTTCCTTGCACCCCCTCTTTCTCTCGAGTTCGCATTATTTGGACGGACAATGACTGCCGCTCTGCCGTTGTTCATACTAATCCTGTCGTGCGGCGGGGTCGTCGCCTTCCACCACCGCACGTCGATCCACCCCCCCCGTCCCAATCCATTCCGCGACGATCGCTCATCATCCGCGTACTACCGCCGCGTCCTCGGGGGGGGCGACGTCTCGAATGGAGTGTCGTCGGCCACGTCAACGTCGTCGTCTAGGAGATCCGACGACTACGACGACGACTCGACGACGACGGTGGTATCGGTCAAGGCTGACGATCTCTACGATACGCTCGGGCTTACGCCGGAGGAGAGATCGGCGGTGAACGTTCATCGCGTGTGCAGCGGCGGCGTCGTGTACGTGACGTCCGTCCTCGTCGGCGGCTCGATGACGGGACGGGGAGGGAGGATTCGCGGCGGGGGGAGGAGGAGTAGGGGGAGGGAGGAGGAGAAGGAGGAGGGGGACGACGACGATGACGATAAACGACGTCGGGGGGACGATACTGATCGACGACGAGAACGACGTGTCCTACCCAGGGGCATGGCCCTCGGATCGGGTTCTGGATTCGTCGTCGATACCGGGGGGTACGTAGTCACGAATTATCACGTCATACAACGCGCGTACGAGGCCAATATGGCCATGATCCGATATGATAAATTTTGGAGAGATCTATCGACGAATGCGACGAGTATAATCGGGGATACTCCCGTGGGTCGCGATTCGAGGGCGATGAATGACCTGGAGTGCATAATTAGGGGCGCGATCGGTGCCATTTCCGGTAGAGACGCCTTCGTTAATGACACCTCGAGGAGCGAAAGCCTTCCCGGCCAGGTCTATGTACGATTCGGCACTGATGGAGATGGCGGTGGCGGAAGCGACGCATATCGTCAATGCGTGATCGTCGATGTGGTGAAAGAATTGGACGTGGCCGTGCTGAGGATACTCGAGCCCCCGCCGATATTATACCCCCTAACGTATGGCTCCTCGTCGGATCTTCTAGTTGGACAGTCCCTGCTCGCGATAGGCAATCCCTTCGGCCTCGATCGTACGATCACTGCCGGGTTGGTCTCGGCGTTAGGTCGTTCCGTGACTGGAGTGGCCAGGAACGAAATCAAGAATTGCATACAGACTGACGCTGCTATTAACCCCGGCGTGAGTGGAGGAAATTGAATCGACACCCGGTTGCACGATGTGCCCGAATTTCGCCATCTTGTTGATATTTCGTTGAGGTTTGTTAAAATTTTTATTCCCCCTCTTATTACGGCGCACAGAATTCCGGCGGGCCGCTCTTAACATTGAATGGAAAAGTGGTGGGCGTCAAGTAAGAGTGATCGGAGAAGGGGTACAGTCCAGTGTTTTCCTTTGACTCGCTTTATGCAGACTAACCCCCGCGAGCTACAATCTTTTTTCCCCTTAGTACCATGATCGTCACGACCTCCGGAAGCAGCGCAGGAATAGGTTTCGCGGTGCCCGGAGATTATGTGAAAGAGAGAACCGATCTCATCGTGGAGCTCGAAAAGGAACGGCAACTAAGATTAAGCAAGCGGAAGGGAAGGGGGTGGTTGGGGGTTGAAGTCGCCACATCATCTTTAGAAGAATCGTTGCGTAAACGCCTCCTGGGAGATAGTCCATCAAATGCCGACTGGGTCGGCAAGGGAGCGTTCGTAATGGCCGTTGCCATCAACTCGCCGTTATTCCAAGATCAGGCTGGAACTTCGTTAACCAGTGCTATCAACGCAGCTTCCTTGGCCGATGGTAGCATCAAAATAGGCGATCGTATCATCAATGTGGGAGGCAGTGATATCGCGAATGGTAAGGAGTTTGCAAATGAAATGAAAAAAAGAGTCGAGGGAGAGCAGATAACGTTGACGGTTGAAAATGTTGAGGGCGATAAGAGGGTCGTGTATGTCGCACTGGGAAAAATTCCATTGTAGTTAATATATATATTTTGATAGGAGATGAGAATGTTGATAATAATAAGGGAATAATAATATATGCACAACTAAAAGAGAACAAGATCAGTCTTCTTTGTAGATTTCCCCCACTCCTGGATGCACATATACTATCATCGCTCACAACGAAGATGACAGAATTCCTGGATGAGAGGATTGTCCTTAACGACATATTATCGTAATAAAATAATCTCTCCACTGGTTGCCTGCCGTAATTCGTTTTTCGAGATTTTTGGAATATTTTTGGCGAAAAAATCGTCTCAGAGTTCTAAATTTCAGCAAGGGAATATTTTTACATGGCCACCTTAAGTCATTTTGTAATCAATTTGGAATAAATTTAGATTGGTTGGCCGGCCAACCGATCTAAATTTATTCGGGGTTTATTCTATTTTTTGCAACTTATTCTTGCGCCATGTACACCAATAGCCAGACCCGGGGAGGTTGTTCCGGACGCCCCTTCGGCGCTCCTAATTACAAAAACGACATCCTCAGTGAGATTGTGGAGCGGTATCTCCCCCAGGGCCTGGAGGCTTGGGATGCGGTCGCTGTTCAGTATCAGATAGAGTCGAACGAGCGTACTCTTTGCCGAGGGGAGGACCTTTGGGAGAACTGGAACAAGAAGCTCTGCAACCACATGCAGAAGCCGACAGGTAAGCCCGGTGCCAATGCCGACCGTATATTCCGGTGCATTGCGATTGAGCATCGCATTCAGGATGAAGCCGCTGCGCCACAGCCATTTTGGGTGCTGATTCGGCGGAGTCTGCTCACTCTCGTGATGATGGCGAGAGCGCTTTGTCAGACGTTGCACCAGAGGATGATTTCGGGAATGGTGGTGATGAGGAGGATGAAGAGGTGGTGGCTGTAAACACCACGGATGATAACGAGAATGAAGCAGCGGTGGTTCGTCCTCATCCACAGTCACTGCCTGCATTCGTAGGCCGCGGAATTGGGGTGTCTGGTGAGTCGCCCGGCACATTCATTGTACCCGGGGTCGGAAAGTGCTTATGTAGATGGATGTGATATGATCAAGGGTCATTGCCGGTGGTGTATTTTTATGTGTCATGTTGGACACGAGGGAGTCAAAAGGATGGCACATGGACATGGTGTCCATCACACATGACAAACCGAGGACATCTGAACACCAAAATGTTCCTCTTCTCATGGTGGATTTAATGGAATAGTCTAATAGTGAGACAGAAGTAGTGACCCTCAACAAGTTAAGGAGCAATAACTAGCTATTAGGGTGTTTTGGCAAATTGTTTGACACTTTTAGCCTGTAAATTAATACCCCTTAACAGCTTAGCAGCTAAGTAGTATGGTCACCACCATCCATTTTTTAGAGTAGCTTTCTTAGCAAATTTTTGTCCATTCACAGAGTTTGATAGTGCATTAAATGCGCTAGAACATAAACTTTTGCATGGTATTTTTCTATTTTTGTGAAGCTCTTTGCATCAATGACATAAGAAGAGCATTTTGCCACACATTTTTTGCACTGGTTAAAAATTCTCCGTTTGTGAGTTGTGTTGTAATTGTACTATTCCTATGCAGAAATTTCATACGTACCTACCAAAAAGTACATTTTTTCTCCCGCCAAAACAGAGATATAGCTGTTTAGCTGTTAAACATGAACCCTCACTAAAACCGCTTTTGCAAAAAAATCCCATGTTTAGTTTACCCTTTTTTACGCAAATTATTTTTGACATTTCACGTTACAGCTTGTTGTTTACATCCCTTAGTGTGAGTATTATATTTTATACCTCACCTGCTTAAATACTTTTAGTGCTCTCCTTGTAGCCAAAGTACTTTTTGTTTTTGTTTATCTCACCTTTTGTTATTCCAGTTTTAGTTTACCAAAAAGTATGATAACTGCTAGCTAAAACCTTGTTGTGTTTTGTAATGTATGGTGTCCGCTGGGGCAATACAACACAAACATCTGTGCATCACGCCATTTCACCTGGTGGCATTGTTGTTGAAATTGCCATCAAAATCCTCACATTTTGGTACATCAAAAATAATATAATAGCTAAAAATTAATTAATTACTCTATCACCATCGCCCAACCGCTCATGTGCATTGCATTTGCACTGGAAGGAGTGTAAATAAAAATCCATGTCGCTGGAGGGGGTGGAAGCTGACCATGGTGGGTATATTTGTGTTGTGGTTGTGATTGAGTTTTTTTACTAGTCATACTGATTTCTACATGAAAAAGCTATGGGGTGGGAGTTTTTCATTCCTGTCAGAACCCTTATGGGTTTATTCTGATTTTTGGGTGAGATAAAGACACTAGTGTTGGGAGGTAAAGTAATACAAACTGCTACATGAGGTGCCATGAAAATACATATTTAAAACAGGGGTCAAATAAAAAATAACCTGCTTTTTGTGAAGGTATTGCAAACAGAACAGTCTCCCTTGATGGTGATTTTTGGGGGGTGTATGGGGGATGGGGGGATATGCCAGAGATAGGTGAGGTTTAGTAAAATAGGTGAATTTGGTGACTGCACCTGGGAAGTGATGTTGGCCCAATGAGGGTATGGGGAGAGATTTTACTTGTTTATATCTCTCATATAAAACAAAGGTTTTAAGCCACCCAAAGCGATGAATTCAAGCTTCACCTTATTAATGTTAAGAATCATTGAGTACACAGTTTAAACAACTCTCCCTCCATTTTGCTTTTGAATTCATTTTGGTCAAAAAGTTTCCCCAGACAAAGATAAAGATTTGATTCCAATGTCGATTTTACGAAGAATTGGAATCTGCTACATCACTCGATTGATAACAATCTTTGCAGCACAGCAATTGCAATCTATTTTTCATGTGAAACTAATTTTTATTTTATTTTTTCTCATTCTACATGTCACGGCAAAGCTTCTGATTATGATTGTGCTTTTCTTGTGTCACTGCATCAAAATGATGCACACTCAACCCCAGGCTATCCAGAAATGTCAAGCTAAGTTGCTGAGACCTCTTGCTTAGGTGGTACTGTGAGCCTCGGTACCAGACTAAAGTGATCTCTTCTAGTAGGTACTGCTGAGACAGACAGATGGTGGGGTTTGTCCATAATAGTCTACTAAGCACTTAGACTGACAGAGGTCTATTATCCTATATTTAGGATAAACCCCATCTGTCTGTCTCTGTACCTACTAAAGGAGCATTTTAGTACAGTGCTGAAGCTCACATTATGGCCTAAGCAATAGGTCTCACCATCCTAGCTTGACAGGCAATATTTTTCTTGCCAATAATGCCCAAATGCTCATTTTGCTTTAGCCCATTTTTGGACAGCAGATAGGGGCGCCATGGTTGCCATCTTTCAGGCAAGTGCCTGGCTTGTTAATACCCTATGATACAAAGTGTGTATCTTAAAGAGCAGGTGGAGTACACATAGTCTTAGAGTAAAAAATACTTAAGAAAAAACAAATGTTAATTGTAGTGTAGTCATACCATTTGCAGTAGTTTGGATGGGTGGGAGGCATTTTCATTTCTCACACACAAATCGTGGGAAACAAATATGCTACCATGCTATCCATCCAGAAAAAAGTGAAATTTGGTTTGAACATGGATATGAAGAGGAATCCTTGCAATTTTTCCATTATATATATATATATATATATATATATATATATATATATATATATTAATATAGTACTAATCTATTAGGCTCATGCTGATGCCATTGATTAAGAAGTGGAATCCCTCATCCAAGACATTGATGAATGGGATACTAGTAATGGCTGATGTTGAGGTGAGTGGCAATCAGGCTGAGGTTAATAATTGTTGTAAAGTATCTGGTCCATCTCTTTGTAAATGGAGGTGTACTTGATGGACTTCAAAGTGGCAACTGATGGTCAACAATTGGTGTGGTGTTGTAGTTGTGTCCACTTATTGAATACCATGGGTTAGATGAAACCATGTGGGGGGTGTTGGGAGGTGGGAGGTGTGAGGTGTGAGGATACATGTGATAGGAATGTTGTGCTGAGTGGTGTGAGTATTGGGATGTGCGGTGTTTGTCATGAGGTGTTGAGTTGGGGTAGGATGAATAGTAGGACATTCACTATGATGTGTGATGTGTGGTCATGACATGAGCCCAGAAGTTCACTGTAACTTGTGTAACCATTGTTACACTTTAGG
>JALLPB010000315.1:0-19909 GCA_036939975.1 Cyclostephanos tholiformis | reverse complement strand
AAGTTGTGTTATGGGATCACCTCATAAAAAGGGGGGAAGCCCGATGGAGAAGAAAAAATGGGGGGCTTTCCCTCCTTTTCCCTCAACCTCAATAGGCAGTGTCTGGGAAAGAAGGAAATTTCCGCCCCTTTCTTTCACATGAGCAGCTGGTTTGATTGGCTCCAGCTGCCTAGGTATCTAGGTAATTAAATAAACGTCCAATTGTTGACTTTTTGTTATGATTCTTCACTGTAGGGTTGTAGTATTTGAGGTGTATGTTATTTTGTCTTGATTGATCCTCCCCCCCCTACTATTACATAAGTTACTTGGAATCTAGAGAGAGAGAGGTCACCACATACTCCTCCTGTATGATACACCCTCTTCGAGTTGGAAGCAACACCAGCCTTGCTTTCCTTCTTATTCATTCTTCGTCCTCAACTGATTGATCTCTTCTATCCGACACAGAGTAGTACTCCTCTACTCCCACCCCTGCCCATCTAAACATTAAATTACCCTGTATACCTTTCAGGAACGGAGTGATTGACATTTTTGCATATGTGACATACTCAATGATCTGATGTCATAATGGCCAGCCGATAGTGACATTAATTAGGTACAAGCAACAACAATTTGACACATAAGGTGAGTAACCGGGTGGTTCACCGCCTCCATCTGTAATTGATTCTTAAGGAGTCCGGCGATGGCTCGTGTTGGTGGATGCGGCACTTCATTTTACTCCTTTTGTGGCGTCATTGTCGGCGGCACAACTATTATTTTTACTGTCATCGAATTTGCAAATCATTTTTTTTTCATTCAACACGCCGTCTCTGAAAAACATCATTAAGATGAATATTATTGAGCCAGAGCAACGTCGAATCCAGGAATTGGCGACTCGATACGGGATGACGCGTGAGGAGATGGAATTGATAATCTACGACATTCAACAGAAGGACTTATCACTCGAGTGGTTGAAACAACCCCGAGTGCAACAGATTATCAAGCATCGAAAGGGTAGATGGGTGCATGTAAGTGCATATGTTTAATCTGCGCCAACGTGGCGTTTTTGGTCATATTATATACCCAACCATAAATAAATTTGGGTGGGATACGTTTTCTTCAACACTAATAGGAAGAAGAACAGTTTGCGGACTTTTTAAGCAAGGAATTCTGCTTGGGGTTGTCGGAGATCAGCAATGGAACAACTAAACGAGCCTATTTGAGCAGCAAGCTAGCGTGTACGAAAATGCGAATATCGAAAAAGTTCAAAGGCAAGTTTTTTAGTTAACTTAGTGGATCTCCTCTCATCTTCAGCTAATTATCTCACTTCGAATTGTTTAGGTCAAAATTCTGGGAAAGAAGTGTTCACGAAACGAACTACAAGACCTGACGGGGTCGAATACTCTCCTCTGGAGTTAACGTATTACAAACAACAGCATGCAGAGTTGGAGGGAAGGTTTATTAAATCAGTTCTAAAATCAGAGATCAAATGTTGCGCGAAAGTAAGAATTCAGCGCTATTGTGTCCATTTCCTCCTGATGACCATGACTAACAGCTTCAAATGAATATGAATCGACCAAATTTGAGCAAGAAGTCATTCAGTCCTTCTCTACCGTCTCCTGACCTGCAACCTACTTCTCATGGCATCCCGCCGCATAATGCAGTGAGTGATCTCGGAATGATGAGTCTCAAAACTTCACTTTGGCTTTCTGTGAATGTCAATTCGTCGTTCTCTTTTTGTCCATTCAGTCATCAAGAAGGGGTAGCGCTACAATATCGCCCACGAATGGCCTTGGGTCCGCCCAGGAAGTTGAATCGGATGAGCTCGCGCCATCGCAGAAGGGTCGCGCAAGCTTTGGACTAAATGCCCCTACTGTTCTGAGTCGCTCCTCTAGCGTCGGTATGCCACCAGAAGCCGGTTCTCATCAGAATGCTAAATCTATCGGAATTTGCATTCAACCGGCACCTGGCGCTGCTAGAATTCAGGCGCAAGCTTGCTCATCTTTCCTACCAAGTCATGCTGAGGAAATCCGAGGATATCATCAAGTTCCAGCATTCATCCATAATAAGCAGGATGAACTGGTTTTTGGCGGTAGATTTGACAGTTACGCTTTCCCTTCGTTGAAATTTCCTTCACTGCTAGATTCTGGGATCGGCAATTTATCTACTAGCTCCACTCATAGTGCACCATCGCCGAGGACAACTAATCTATTGTCTCTGAATGAAAGCCCTTCATATTTGAATAGTAATTCAAGACACGAAGGTGCTGCAGTTCATAATTATGACAATGGCACGCCTGATTTACTCCTTGGATTCGACAAGCATGCAGCTTTCATGAAAAAGGATAATGTCGAGGACATGACTGATTCATTCACTGCCAGACCAATTCCTGAAGATTCGCATCTTTTCGCCGGAGCTGGTTGCATCGGAGAATCCCCATACATAACGAGCAGATCTTTCGACGAGCTTCATAGGCATCTGGGTATTGGACTCTCGTCTGAAAAAGTTTCTCATCTCGATTTGAATCACTTAGGGTCCCACGCTAATTTCATATTCCCCATACCAAGCGCAATTTCAAAGGAAGGCAGACTCCCACCCGTTGTGGATGCGTTAGCCAATTTTGCACAGTCCTAACCGCCTGTCTATCTACCAGAATTTGCATGGTCTCAAACACACAAGAATGGTTTCCATCAGTACCTTTTCTTTTCCTCTGACTTGAGTACTTTAAACTAAGGCTATGGTGCCCTCTTATTTTCTCAAATTAAGACATGCTGACCAATCTCATCGACAATTACATAGGCTAATTTGAAACATAAATGTACCTAGTCTTATCAAAATTTGCACGATTTATATCATTTTATTGCTTGACTGTAAATACAATATCTTCTTGGTACTGCCTGGACCCTGCAGAATCAAAGGAAGAGAACAAGGACAATGAATGCTGGTGAGTCCCAAATGATTGGGAGGGAAGGATGGGAACAATTCTCAACTCTTCAAATGTCACCCCTGGAACAATCCTTTTTTCTCCTCCATTATTGGCATTGATGGGAGCCAAATCACCACCAGACACTCCCTTGAAGGGTTGCAAGTTTGACCTCCAGAAAACTTCAATGTTATCCTGTTTGCAAACCAGTGAAGACTAGTCCCGGTCCTCTAAAGGTGGGTTGCCATGGCAACAAAGCAAATACAAAGATTGCTATGATCTTATGTAAGTCATATTGTTCATGTCCAGATAATGTGCATTGTGATGTAGTCTTCTCAGAACCAGATAATTTTCGAGTCAATACAGAAAGGCCATGGGAAATGTCCTCTCTCCTTTGATAGCATTCTCTTGCCCTTTTGCGGTCAGGAGAATATTGTTCTCATCATACTGCCACTCTGCCTCTACTGCATGCCCACCTCAACAAGATTGTGATATTTCTGTTTACTGCAGCAGCACTTGAGGTAGTGATAAATAACTTGGTCTGAACACCAAATAAATAATGACTTTTGGTTACAACCTATCCATGGACTTGTGACATGAATGGATCAACTTACTTGTGATCTGAATACTGATGGGAATGGAGGGGAGGAGGGGGGAAGAGAGAGAGGGTTTCTCCTACTGCTACTGCACAGAGCAAAATCAGGATCTTGGGTAACCAAATACAGCAAGAAATATTCCTCTACTGTCCACAGATTTATCACCACTGTTCACCACTGCCACTGCAAACCACAAATGTCATCTAAATGAACACTTTGGCTGTGAATGGCTTTGACAACGCCATCATCATTGCCACTGACCATCACGCATCAAGCTCACATTGAGCTCACCATCTTTCAACCAACATCACGGAGAGAGAGATTGGAGAAGATCTACCATCAACACCAGTGATCAAGTTGTAAACCAATTCAGAGGGAGGGAAATGAGAAGGAGGGAAATGAGAAGTGGGGAAATTTCTTCATTGACAAGTGCAGCACAATGCCTTGTGCATTGAGCTGCTATTTTTATTTATTCTTATTCATCCTCTCATAATATAAGATTATTAACCATTAGGTTCTTCATTTGCAACTGAAAAATGATTCAACTTGTTTTGCACCTGTGCCTTGTGCCTCAGGGGCTAAGGACTAAGTTGCAAAGATAATCTCACTTGACTAATCATGCTTGTTTGTAGCCACTATCAATCTCATGAGAGCCTCATGGTAAACCCCAAAAGGAAAGTACCATAATAGGTTTGATGCACAATACATAAAATATGCCTCTGCATTAGTGGCTAACTAGTTGAGCTCTTTCTGCAGGCAATCTACTAACTACTTTTTGAGATGGGATTAATAGTCAGCAAGTTATAATATTTTTCAATATTGTATGTACTCTAGCTGAATTCATCAAATCAGTGGGTTTTTGGACCAATCATATTTACATCATGAGGTGAAATTTCTTGTTCAAGATGAAACAAGAAGTAGTTTTGAGGTGGTGGCAAATGAATATTAGAAAACTAAATATCCTTACGAGTTATGCTTAAAAACAAAATTTTAAAATAACTTGTTCTTATTTTGAGAAATGACTTTTTTATGTCAACCTCCTCGTAGAAATCTTTATTTGAAAGCAGTAGACTTCATGATTCATGAAAAACTGAAAAATGCCCAAAAAACTAAATAATTCATGGGCCCCAGTAGAGACTACTAAAGTAGGAACTTTTTTGTGTGCAAAAAACTAAAAAAATGCATGAAGAACTAAATTTCTCATGAAAAACTAGCCCATGACTTTCTTGCTAAAAGATATCGTGCCAAGCTTTGGTTACATAGTCATTGAGGTTGACGGAAATATGGCGGGTTAGCCCTTGCCTCTGATTTTTTTTCATGAAGTAAACGATGTAGATTAGAGGTAACTTTAGTATCTAATCCTATGTGGCTCATAACAAACTACAATAAAATACAAGAAATTGTTGATTTTTCATACAACAAAAAGTGTACCTTTTGGAACACTCTTGCAGTTCCAAAAGAAGCACTTTCTTTTGGAATTAGTATGTTGTCCACAAATTCCTTCATGAAGAGGAACACTTTTGAATAAGTGTTTCAAAAGAAGCACTTTACCAAAAGTACTCCTTGAGACACTTTTCAATGTTCTTCAGCAGACATCTGATATACAGAAATCCAATGCTTCAAGCTACAGGTGGCAAAAACTGCTCATGGATCCATTTTACTACATATGTAGCTAGCAAAACAATTTTGCCTACCCCCCCAGTCATGGTGTCTGCTGACTACCATAATGGCATCTCATCACTACCTACCATGCCCTTCTCTAACAGAAACAATGGCTAATGGTCTTGGCTGATTGTTGTATGTCTCAGTGCTTGGTGGTGGGCACCAAGGTGGCAGTGAGATGACGGCAGCCACATGGTTGAAAAGTGTGTCTGGCACTTATTTCTTTAGTGTTTCGGATGCTGTTTTACATGGACGCACTTACCATAGTTGCAGGAAATAAGCTTAGAGTAAGTATTATTAACAGTTTAACCCCTATGGTCACTTTTCTGGACCTGACATGAGCCGTAAAAATAAATATTAATAATTCGTAAGAAAGAAAGAAATATAANGCGTCTGAGGCCAGCCTTATTTTTCCCTCCCGTGGCAGTATAACAAAAAAGCAAAGTAATGATTTTTATGAACCGGGGCAGACTAGTCATTATTCCATACCATATAATATACCAAACATACTAATTGTTAATTACGAGCTCGTTTAGGTTTTTTAATCACCCTCTCCTGATTTCTATACGAATCTTGTTGGCAGGTTTAAAGCTGTCATCTTTAAAAAAATATTGTGCGGCAACGTCGTCACTTATTGATAAGCACAATACCTCTCTCAAGCATCGACGTTAACTTCGCCCATTTCTACCAAAAAATCGAATCCAGAAAACGGCATTTGAAAAAAGTTTGGCACAAACTCCGATGCCGATGCCCGAAAGCGACGTGTTCATAGCAGCGTGTTTTTCTCACGCTCGTTGTTGCTACGGATCGAGTGCTTCCATGACCACTGAAGACGGTTGCACTCCTCCAGCGGCTGCAGCTTCTGGCGGACTGCATACGGCCTGAGGTTCTTGCCGGACGCACCTCTCGGCGGCCGAGCAATGATGGTGCGAGGCATGCCAACAAGGGAGAGATTGCCGGACAAATTTGTCAATTCAGAAGAGGTTGGGGATGTGAGATGTGAGTTTGGCGCACTCCCCCCGCCAATTTTGGAGCACAAAGGAACAGTACAAACGTGGGACGTAGAAAATGGAGGGAAGCTTTATTTTAATTCCAACGCAGCCATGGTACAAAACCCCCAAAAAACTAATGCGACAGAAAAAAACCTTCGCACTTTGTAGTTTTGGTGTTGCTTATGCCCCGGCGAAAACGGTAGTACAAAACATGAAAAAAATGGGGTTAATCTTGTATGCTTTTTAATCATTTTTGACTACACTCATCAAGATGAAGCAACTCACCAGTGATTTCAAGCTGGTTCAATGATACATGTATTGTTAAAATGTTGCCTTTTCAAACTCACCTGTCTGTTTTGGACTTTTAAAATATCACACCCGTGTTGACTGGTGAGTAGTTTTTGAAAGTTAATCTGTCGGCGTGATAAAGAACAAGTGAAAAAATATATAATGAGTTTTTTTGACCGGCATCAAAAATAATTGTGATGTTTGAAAAGTCCAAAAACAACACAAGTATATAAAAAAAGCTTGAAAAACAATCGAATCCCAGGCGGGCCATTGTGGAAAAACTTTTTTGCCCCGATAGTTAGGGTTGCACATGGCTGACCCAATTGTTAGGGTTATCTATGCTGGGGGTTGGGTAGTTGATCTAAAAAATAGCCCTTTTTTTGCAGAACAGATGATGGCCAGGAATTCCTTGGCAGATAATGGGGATTCTCTCATCCCCAGTGCAATTATGCGGGGACAGAGCTATTTTCCTGTCACAACAGAATCCTACAGGAACTAGACACAGGAACCAGTATTACACAAGCGACTTGTCAATGCATTTTAACAAGAAGATACTCCAGGCAAATGAGAGCCAAAGTTAAGTGTGTCTTTGTTGCACCCTTTAGAACAGGGTGGATTTTGCTTTCATTTCCCCGTACATTAAATGAGTGACTGCATGTGATTTTTTTTAGTAGTGCCTAACAAAACACATAAATTATGATGTAAACATCATAGTTACATACTATAAATATGTACTATAACACCGGCAAATATAATATCCACTGAGGAATTAATCATTTTATCATAAGGCTAGATGAGTCGGCCTAATAGTTTAAGGAGGTGGCAGTATGTAAAAAGGTACGGTCAACTGTCCATAGTAAGACATCTAACTTATCACTAAATCCTCTGCACTCTGATAAAACATAAACAATAAGCCAGACTGCTCATACATCCAAATGTTAAGCATAATCTTAAAATGAGGGGGGGCAATTCATCCGAACCCTCATCCTGCAAATGTGTGTTAGTGCATGAGAGGGATGGCAATCTATTCCTCTGCAAGGAACAATGGCAAGCAATCCATGGCATGCTGAGAAGGGCTAGCCCTTGCACTTTGGTAAAGCCCCAAGCACATTGGGTAGCCAGCAATGCATCATGTTTGGGATGCAAAACCAATTATCTCAAAACCCTGGTTCTTCACCTGCCATTCTCAACTAGCCTTCTTTCCCTTCCGGTGTTTCACCCAAAATAATATACCCTGCATTGTTGATTTAACATGTTGGATACCTGGTTTGGTCACTGCTCATGTGATTGTGCAAATTCCCCAGCTAGCTTGGCTGCAGTGTCTCAATTATTGCACGAATGAGTATTACCCCTTTCTCCGAGGCATTGCCACCCAGCTGTCTTTCTTTTTCTTTTTTGAGGGCACAACCACTAAATATCCATTGGGCGGAGGGGAAAATATTGGGCGGAGGGGAGAATATTGGGCGGAGGGGGGGTACTGCCACTGACCAGCACTGTATGTTGTGGTTGTACCCTCCAAAAAAAAGAAAATAAAGAAAGACCGCTGGGTGGCCATGCCTCGGAGAAAGGGATAATTTTTCCTTGGGGAGGAAAAGCTCATTGTGCCTTTGATTTCAACACCTAATGTAGATAAATGCAATAAGAAGACAAAAAGGGAAAGAAAGAAGAGAAGCTTGTCATTACCGGCTATGCGTGTAATTGATTGTAGAAGACTTAGGTCTGCTATCAAATTGAACAAAGTCCTAATACGAATTACACTAATAGTGCAAAGAGTTTAAGAAATGGAGGGAAAGTGAGAAATGGCGGGGGCTTCCCGCCCGATTTTGTATCTTAAACTCCCTGTAGCTTCAAGGCTACTAGATTAGAGCCAGAATCACCTTAGGGAGTGGAGGGAGGGTTGAAGATTTTGGTGGATGCTGGGTCTTTTGATCAATGCTATGAATGTGGCAGTAGATAGGTGGTTGAGAGGGTCAAACACAAAAAAACAATGGCATTCAAGGCATTGGCATGTTGTGCATTTTACACGAATGAGCTTCTCCGACTCTGATTCTGGAGCTTAGGATCTTTGGCATCAACAAATCATGTCCATCCAAAAGGAGGATATGAGAAAGCTAGTGATCGCATGAATTCAGAGCTTTGGATCTTTGATGTCCTCGGGTGTCCATCGAAACAGGGAGCTACGAGAAAATTAGTGATCACTCAGATGCGAAAGCATCCGCCAGCCATTGCAGAGGGAGTGCATATCCATCGCAACCTTGTTGGGTTGATTTCACGACCTCCAAGGTCAGACTGGGGAGAAAAACAGTATTTCATTATGTATACGTAACCACAAGCTTGTACTCGGAGCTAATGCAACGAGATTTTCCTGGCATCGTCCACTGCAGTGGTTAGCACTCTACGAGACAGTTGAATGGGGCGGTTCTGAATGGGGCGGTTTTTTTAAGCGGTTCTCTCCCGCCAAGCTAAAATAGCAAAAAAAAACTGGTGTCTGAACCAGTGATCTTATTTTTGCCGTCATGTACTCCACCACCCCTCCACCTCCATCGGTGGCCATAAAATATATATACCTATTCAATGGCGGCACGATGTGGTGCCGCCGTCTCTTTTGCACTATTGTCTGCCCCGACCTTGGGGTGCGTGCGGCTGCCCCGACCAGTTGGGGTGCATGCGGCTGCCCCGATCAGTCAGGGTGCGCATGGTAGGGGGCTTGGGTTAGAAATGGGAATATGTAGGTAGGTAATAACTAGCTGCAACGGTGGCGGGAGAGGGGAGAGAACCGCCCGAAAAACCGCCCGATACGGAACCGCCCGATTTTACGAATGGTCTCCACTCTACGGCTATATGCGAATCATGGTGGAGTGAGTCATCATCATCATGATAGTGCGAAATAAGAAGTAGAGTAGGATATGACCGAAACAAGCACCCCGATCATCGTCGATGACCTCGTCGACGTCGCCGATGTCGAGGTCGGACCGCGATCGCCACCGACCGAGGAGGGGCGACGGTGGCATTGTTCTTCTACGGGGGAGGGCCTGGGGATGAGTATCATTGGCGGCGGCGGCGGCGGCGGCGGTAGACGCCGTCGTCCCGGCAAGTGCGCACGACGTCGCAGTCGGAGGGCACGCGCGATATCCGAGGCCGCCTCCTCCTCGTCGTCATCGATGTCGTCGATCGCGTCATCCGGCGTCGTCGTCGTCGGCGGCGGCGGCGGGGGGGCCGGCGTCCCGTCCGACAGGGGATACGTCCCGATCGGCGTCATGACGCGGAGGCGGGAGGTCCGCCGAGTCGTCGGACGTGCCCGCCGCGCCGAACCCGAAGGCGACGATTTCCCCGACATCGTCGATGACCGACACGACGACGATGCTGATGAGGATGGACGTCTCGATCCATATGACGAGGTGGACCTACTTGGTCAATTGGGATACGTCCCGGGCAACGCGGTATGCGTATCCGCTCGTATATCGCGCGAACTCGAGGACGAATTATCGTCGTCCCTGTCCCACGCCGTACCCGCGATAGTCGCGTGTCGTGCCGAGGAAAATCGCATCGACGTCGCCGCGAGGGAGGGGGGGGGGGGGGGGGGGGGGGAGATGGACCCGAGGAAGACGTCGCGACCGTCGTCGCGACCGTGCGTCGTGAAGCTGTATCCGCTGGCATTGCGCGAATACTACGGGGGGGGGAAGGCCGACGGACGATCGCACAAGGGTCGTCGACGCGTCGGTGGCACGACTAGATCCGCGAAGAAAATCGAGGAGGAGGATGAGGAGGATGAGGAGGAGGGTAAAAATCAGGTGGATCAGGAGGAGGAGGAGGATCAGGAGGGAGAAGAGGAGGAGAAAGAGAATGGAAAGGAGGATGATCATGAGGGGAGTGGTCAACGAGACGGGGGAGGAGGAGGCGATGCGAAGACAATCACAACATCATCAACAACATCAACGACAACATCGACATCAATGATAGTCGAGCCATTCCCGACGCTATACTGGCTCACGTCGCCGATATTGCGCATGCACGTATCCGAAATCGAAAAATCGATATCGAGCGGCGTATCGTCCGTGGAAGAACGATTGCGATCGTCGATCGAATGCATGCGCACAATGGAACGCGCGCACGGATCGTACGGACGATGTCGTTGGGAGCTACTGACGAACGAGGATAGGGAATTTACGATCCGTAGGGGATGGAGGAGCGCATTGGACGAGACCAGGGGAGTTGCGGGGATAGCGCGACGACGACGAGCTCCTACCGCCGACGCATCATTGGGGGACGGAGGGAACAATCGTGACGTCGACGACGAAAACGGCAGTGCTAGTGGGGGGGGGTATTACGGGAGCGGCGTCAAGTGCCTGCACGCGCACGTAGCGCACTATTTGGCGCAGGTGTCGGAATGGGAGGAGGAGGAGGAGGAGGCGAGGGAGGAGGGGAAGGGTCGTAGTCGTGGTGATCGTCCGATAACGTTATCCTCGGCGTGGAGCCGTGCGATGGAATGCCCAAGGGACGATCTGAATCTCGTCGGCAAGTGGACCATGGAGGCTGTAATGGAAACGTTGAGACCATCTTATGGTAATGGAAACAATTAACAAAAGAGAGCGTTACCATTTTATTACGTCGTCGCCTGTATCCCAAAATCGGCAACTCATTTCATTCATTATTTAAATGGTTTTTTAGGGATCACATAGGGTGGCGGTAGCACTCCGCCGACGCATTAACTAATTAGGAAATACACGAGCACGAGGATGCCCATCCCTCGAAGTATGCGATTCAGCCTTTCCTTTTCCCTACCCTCGAATTCCGCCAGAGACGGCGACGGACCCGGTATCGACGATTGGAACTGCAAGGTGGCGAGGGATGGGAAGTACCCAACGCCATCCTCCAACCTGCCCAATCCGCGATTATTGTCGTCGTTGGCGTTCGACCGCGCGGTGGCTGCCAGCACTCGTTGACGTTCTCGATGTCTTTGCATCGATGTGGTTATGATACATGAATTCGAATTCGCGCCGCGTTCGTGGGCGGGTCGGTATGTCATCGATATATTGCATGTGAAAAACGGGTGGGGGGGGCGTCAAAGATCCGAAAAATGATGGGTAAAAACAGTTTTCATCAATCGATCGCCCAACCCGAATGACGTCCTCGACACTCACTCGTCATTCGCCCGACTCCTCGCGAGATCCCTCGCCTCCGACCTAGCCCTCTCGAGAACCTCCCTCCTCTTCAACTCGGATACGAAGTCGGTCCATTGCGACAAGTCGATGGGGGGGCTCGTCCTTCCTCCACCCACCTCCAAGGACATGGGACGACGTTGTCGTGTACGACGCGTCGCCAGCTCCTCCTCGGCCGTGGCTATGCAATCCAAACCGGCATCGTTGGTGAGGGTGACGCTGGCATCGTGTTCGAGTAAGCGATACGCGAGTCGGATATTCCCCGTTCGTATCAGCTGAAGAGAGAGAGAGAGAGAGAGGAAAGAGAGGAGAGAGAAATTTTCATTATCACATGTCAATAAATCGTTCGAAATGAGCGACATCGAAAAAAAAACTACACGAGGGAGGGTGTGGGTATGTGGAGGAATTTTCGTACCAAATGAAGGGGTGTATTCGACGTCTCGTCCCTCCCGTTCGGATCCGCGCCCGCGTCCAACAGACCCTCGATCATCGCCCCCACTATCCGGTCGTCGTCGTTGTCGTTTTCGCCGTTGTCGCATCTTGCCAATCCCCCTCCAACCATCGCGTCCTCCTCCTCCTCGTCGTCGTCGTCGTCTTCGACGTCCCTCCCGATCGCACCGGAACGAATACGACGACTACGACGTCCACGACGTCCACCGCACAAGAACACCAATTCCCGCCCGAGCCTTTCCCTGTGGGCATTGGCCATGCTCGACACGGCGAGGTTCGGTACCATGTTCCGTCCCCCCGACCCCGCCCCCCCCGCGGCGCCACCGCCGATGCCGTCACCTTCCGACGAGGTATCAAGGAGGGAGTTCGTCACCGGACTGCGATCGCGTCCCATACCGAACCAGGTGGTCAGAGATTTGCGCTCGTAGGTGTGGCCGTCCTCGGCCACGACCGGATCCCGCAGGAGCTCCTGCGTTATCGGGCATATCAGCTCGCGGGGGGGGGATATGGAGGCGAGGTAGGCATCTAGGGAGGATGAGGGAGGGGGGGGGCGGGGGAAGGGGGATGTCGACGATGGGCGCCCGCTGCTCGCGGTCGTCATGGTTCGGAAAAGCTGTTTTAAAGGTCGTCCATAGTCGCGCGCATGTTATTATCTCTCATCTCACTTCCTGTTTCGTCTTCTAAAATAAAAGCGCAAAAAAATATTTCGGAATCTACTTCTACAGAGGAATACATATAAATATTAGCGGGGACAGGTTTCACCCGCCTTCAGCCGTGCCCGTAGTATGTGATGATGAAAGACAGAAGCTAAGTAGTGTTGACACACAAGTAGTGGTATTGCTAGCCTCTTACTTTTCTTAGTCAAGGCTACAAGAGTGGAGCTAATATCACACAATGGCAGATTGTCTTTGCCACAAAGGAAGAAATTGGGATTGTAAAATTCCAAAATAAGTTAAGACTACACATTATCATGGACTTAACATCACAACATGTGGTATGGAAGGGGCAGAAATTTCCTTCTTTCCCCGACCACTGCTTAAATCACTCTGTAAACCTAAGCAATACATTATGTCTTATTCACTTCACTCTATGTCTAGTTATCTCCATAACCCTAATTTCAGTCCCATTTTACATAGGTACCAAAAAACCTAATTTAAAAAATTAACTCTTTCTTATTTCGAGAAAGGCTTCCTCATAGGAATCTTTATTTGAATAGTTACAGTAGACAACATGATTCATGCTAAACAATGTGAATCAAGCTTAATGATGTGAATCATGCTTTTTGACATGGATCACGTTGGGTATGTAGAGAGTCTACATGGGAATCTTTATTGCACTCACCAAAAACGACATGATTCACGCTTTACAACCTGAATCAAGCTTTGCGACGTGAATCAAGTTTCACAACATGATGCCTTTCTCGTAAAAAGAAGTCCCGCCGTCTCTTTGTTACATACTAACTCCTCTACATGGAGGAATTCATACAGATACAAAAGGCTTATATGAGAACGTCTGTGATTGGAGAAAAATGCATGATTTCAATAACAGTTCCAATGTTGAGTCATATCTGTGAAGCATCAGACTTTACCATACGTTCTTGGGATAACTTGGGGATTCAGGAAATCCACGGGTTTCTGCCCCTCTCTGTTAAAACCAATCGTTTCCAAGATTAGCTGCCACAGATCTTTTGATTAAAACCGCCTCTGGCAGCGAGCCCTACTTTGCACTTTATCCAAGCAGTGCTCGAAAATATCATGCAAAACAGCTCGGCCAACTGCTCCACATTAAAATAGGCTTGTTACCTCATCAACTTCCCACGAGGCAGTAGAACTTTTCCCCACTTCGATAATGATATTTTGTAGAGCCATGTCCTTAAGTAGACTTTCCTCTTGGGCATGGATCGGATCTTATATGACTGATCCGTGCACAGAAGCTTCTAACAATTTCGCCGTCGGTATCATATTGATGGGTGGGCCATGCAAGAAATTTATCAGAAAGCCAACATATTACAAATATCACATTAGCCAAGAGGATACTCGAAAAAGGTACAACGTAGATGAGAGACTAAAAAAATTATAGCGCACTAGAGTAAAACACATATATATTAGATATCGCCGATATCATAGCTGTCGCACGAACTGAAGCAAGGTGGGTTCGTTCAGGCATGCATTCTAGAGAGAGAGAATGAGCAGCGAAATATACTCGGTTGGAACCTAAGAATTTATTTATTTTTAACGAGATGTTGACTCATACGAATTTAGCTGAACTTTTCCCAACCCATGTCCTTTGCCCTCTCCCTGAACGCCTGCCTCTTCATGTTGATGCCGTACTTCCGGATGAGCCCGTGTCCGCCCTTGCGTCCCGAGTATTGGCAGGGACGAGAGCCCTTGCCGTACCCCTTGGGATGGGTAGCATACAGCTTGTTGGGAACGCGCGTCTCGGCCATAGTTTTTCGATGTTGAAAAAATGAATGAACTGTGAATTGGGGGCGAAGGTGTTTTGGATTACAAGTAGAGGGAGAGCGAAGGAGAGAATGTCATGTTGAGATGAGGGAGGGAAAACGAACATAGAAAGGGGGGAGTCGAAAAGTTCTTAGCGCACGAGAATGCTCCCCTCCCTCTGCACGAACACGGCAAAAAAACATCGCATTTTCTTGACTCAGCGTCCCACGGTCGGAAGTGGGCAAACGCGTGAGTTCTCGAGTCCGTGTCGCGGGGTGGTACACTTCTCTCGATTCCAGCGACGGATGATCGCTATAACAGCCTACGCGATCTGAGAGCGTTTCTCTCCCAAAGTAAATCGAGCCACCAATCTTGGGATGCAATACTCGATTGTGCCTCGGTCAAAAAAAACTCCGCCGCGAGGGGCGATCAATCGCATATCGCCCCTCCGCCATGAAAAGTCCGTGTCATTGTGTTGGAAAGAGATTACAGAAAAGCGCAACAAACCGCCCGCCGCCATCCCCGCCCCCGAAGCCATCGCCCGCCATTGTAGCCGTACCTTTGAAGTTGTGTTGTGCGTCGTTGGGTGGCTTAGTTTCAAGTAAATGGGTAACTTAAGCAGTGGACGGAGGACAGACGAAAAGCAAGGTAATAAAATGGCGGGGATAGCCTCGCCACCCCGTCTGGATGAAAAAAGGATAGCAACTATAGCATAATAAAATATTATTATTCTCGCTGCCCCGCCTCCTCGGTGTAGCCGGATCCCAAAGTGCACTCCTCCAACTCTACCCTCATTCGTTGAGGAATCTTCGTTTTCCACATAAGCTCCGGGTCCCTATTGCAGGCTCTAACGATTGTTCTTCGTAGAATGAGTAACCCATTCACTTTATTGAATATTATGTCAGTAAACTATGATGTCGCTGCACATGATGTCAAGTAAAAAATAGATGTCCATCGAGCAAGCATTTGATTAGGAGTGAATCGCGCGCTTCTCGATGAGCTTCTGAATGGTACCCGTAGAAAAGAACTCGTGGATCTTGTCGGCAGTTCCCTTGCCAATGCCAGCAAGTTTGGTCTTGCCTTTCCCAAGGCCTTTGGCATTGTCTTCAGTTATAGCATAATCAAGGCTGGATATGGCAGTAATTGCCTTCTTGTACTGTGAAGCAACGAGGGGAAAAGAAAATTAGTTATTGTTATACTTCATTATGCAAAAAAAGACTTTTGAACCCCATACGCTTACCGTTAGTCCGGCATTTGGATTGCCCTCCTTGAAATAATAATCACCCAGCTCTTGAAAGACCTGTACAATGCCCGCATTGGCGGGGACAACACATGCATCCTCCATGGCACTCTTCTGCCTCGCCTTGGCCTCCTCCTTGACAGTGGCGACGCCAAATTCATTCATCGCCAACTTGAGAATGTCGACGGCCGACCCGTCGGGATTAGACAAGATGATTTTGCCAACAGCAATACGAGCTTTTTTTTCGTCCTGGGGTAAATCTAACCTCGTCTTCCCAGAGGTGCCGACGTCAACGATAAGCTGCGCTTTCGTCTTAGTGTCGGCGTCTTCCCAACGATTCTCATCGATTTCTTCCGCCGCTGATAGCAGTGCCGCAGGGACCACCGCGCCTCCGACGGAGGAAGAACCGCCTCCCTTGCCATTACCCAGGGCCTCGTGTTCCTCAGTGATTGCCTTCATCGCCTCGATCTGTACCTTGGATGGTTCGTTGATGTACCAAGGTTTGAGACGCGGTGCGGAGGCGGCCGGGACGGCATACCCACAGGGGATGTGCCTGGAAATGTCTTCGTCGTAGTATCCCTTGCAGACGACAGTCGCTCCAGCATCGTCATCCTTAAGGTGGAGCTTCCCCTTGAAGCAGGTGGGGCACCTGCAAATCAATTTTATACAACGCACATGACGTTCGTAGAAATAAGATGTTGCGTATCATACTGGATGGAAATTCGCGTGGCATGACTCACCTTGCAAGGCGTCCATTAACATGCCCATCAATACAGCTAGAAAAGGAAAATACACACGGAGGTGTGGGAACGATGGCATTATACGGCGGATAAGTAGAACTTTTATCCCGCCGGAAACACAAAGACGAGCAATGCGATAATCAACGCCGCGTTCGCGTGTCATTCTGAACAGGAGACCATAGCATTTCAAAACGCTCGCAAAATCACCTCCTGTCAACTCTCTTACCGTAAGAGCAAAATGTCTTTGTTCCCGGTAGTGCCATACCCGAGATTCCAGCGCAAAACTGACTTCAGGTCGTCATTTTTCATCTTGAAATACAACCTCATCGCCTTGGCGTAGGCTTCGACGTCGTCGGTTTTGGACTTCTTCGCAGGACGCTCGTCGGCCTCGTCGTTGTCCTCCTCCTCCTCCTCCTCCTCCTCGTCGTCGTTCGTTTCGGGCAGATTCGACATGACGGCCTTCATCTCATGCAGCCTCCTCCCGACGGCATTCGATGGTGCGTCGTCGTCTTCATCGTCGTCGTCTTCGCCTTTTTTCTTGGCGCTTTTCTTGGGAGGCTTGTAAGCAAAGTCGTCCACGACCTCTTTCCTCTTCGCCTCATCCGAAAGGATGCTGTCGTCGGTTTGATCGACGAGGTGGTCAGCTACAAAGGTCTCAGGGGATACACCTTTCATGGATCGGGACGATAACTGGAAGCATTTCATATGGTGGTATCTGCAAAGCGATGGAGAGGGATACGGGAGGGGGGAAGGGAGGGGGGGGGGGTGAGGTGCCAAATTGTCCGAGGCGAAAAAAAACAACGCGAACCTCCACTCACGACGTGAATGCAAAGTCGTTCCCCGGCTTGACGGAATCTAAAATGGTTACGATAGGATAAATTAATAAGGAGGAGTGTGAGCGAGAGCGAGAATGGTATCGGAATGAATCGTTATTGTCAATCATCCCGGGTCTCCGCCAATGACTCCAAACTGTCAAAGACGACAGAAGGCCGCAGTTTGGAGAGAAGCTTGCGGGCCTTCACTCACTGGTCGCGATTCGGAGCTCGCCCTTGGCAATCGGCTCCTTGCACCTCTTGCATTTGGCCCGTCCGGAGGCGGCGTTCTCTATGTGGTACGTGGTGTTTTGTTCGTCCGCCATGGTAGTTGGGTTTTATTGTTTCTTCCGGTTTAATTCTATCATCTGTGTGCTTTTTCCCTCTCTCCTGTTTTCCCGCCAAAACGACATGATAATATTATCTACCGTACAGACCGGGGTTTAAGCACCAACTAATGTTCTAGGATGTGACAGCTAAATCTTTCGGATCGATTTTTTTTTTTTGGAAGTGTACTGAGTTAGCGTAGGAATTAAATGTCTAAAATAGAGAAATCGGCTCGGGGTCTCTACACGGTATGAAATAAGGATTCCCATGTATATTTTGAATTATTCTTTTCGCGGTGACCAAAAATATGGCGCACATCCCAACTCCTTCCAACTCATCTCACCGCCAAACCCACTGCCATAGCGATGCCTCGTTCCGTTCAGCCCGGCGGAATCTCAGGGAAGATGCGCGCCCGCTACACGGCGCGTCGCAAGGTTGCCCTCCTTGCTTCAGCGAGACGAATCCAGGAGGAGGAGGGGCTGTCTCTTCGGTCAGCGGCTGCTCGACTCGGAGTTAATCATTCACTTTTCGTGAGGTGGCTGCCTCGTGCCGACGACGTTACTGACCCTTTCTTTGCGGTGCTACGGGGACAAAAAAAGTCATCTCACACCGGACCGATCGGGCAGCTGAAGCCCCTTGAGGATGCCCTGCTACGACATGTCTTCGAGCAGCGCGAGCAGGGCGTAAATGTGGAGACATTCGACCTAATTATTAAGGCGTCGATGATCTGCCCGGTCTTCAACGAAAAGACATTTGTTGCAAAGCAGTGTGCTATGCAACGTTTCTTGCGGGCACATTCGATTGTGTACCGCATGGGCACTCACGTGTCGCAGCGCAACCCGGAGGAAGTTGCTACGGAGGCGGCGGATTTTATGTCCTTGATGCGTCCCATCGTCGCGGGTCCGCATCGTGACCGGCGTTTCATCCTAAACATGGATCAGACGCCGGTCTATTTTTCGATGTCGAAAAAAAGGACACTCGAAATCGCTGGTGCGAAAACAGTCCACGTTCGCACGTCGACCAACGATACGAAGCGCGCGACGATCGCAGTTACCATCGCTGCCGATGGTACGTTGCTACCATCGACCGTGATATTTAAAGGTAAGCGAGACGGCCGCATCGCAAAGACGGAATTAAAAACGCTATCGGATTCGTCAATCCACCATTATAAATGTCAGGATAATGCGTGGATGGACGAGGACATAATGCTGATGTGGGTGACAGACGTTCTCCAACCGTACGTCGAAAATGCGCCCAAAAATATTATCCCCATCCTCATCCTCGACAGCTACCGATGCCACATGATGGCATCGGTGGTGAAGCGAATCGAAGAGTTAGGAGTAGAGGTACGTCACATTCCTGGAGGATGCACGTCCCTCTGCCAGCCGGTTGATGTGGGCTTTAATAAGCCCTTCAAGGATCGTATTCGTCGGCAGTGGCTAGCGTGGATGATTTCCGAGGGAATCATCCATGGGACGACCTCGCCGCCGACAAGGCGTGATGTTGCTGGATGGGTTGAAAGGTCGATGGCTGAAATGAAGGATAACGCAACAATCATTTCTAATGCGTGGAAGAAGTCCGGCTACGAATGGTTCGTGCCCGACGAGATCGGCGTTGAGATCGACGCGCCGATGGAGGGGAATGATGGGATTGAGGAGGAGATTATGGAGTGGGTTGGAACAATCGTTGACGAGGCGATGGAGGGAGATAATGGGACTGATGGGACGATAATGGACGGGGATGACAACGCAGATTAAGAAAAATAGGGACGGGGATATTTATACGACTATATATTGGATTAGTAAAAATAATAATTTCGTTTTAATTTAAGAATTTCGTTTTAATTTAATATTAATCTCATTTATTATTATCGTCGTCCAACTTTGCCTTTTTATTAATAGGCCGCTCACCCCCTGCGTTCTCTTCCACCCTCTCACGATCCTTTTTGTCCGCAACCGGCAAGCACGAGATTATTGTTGCATCGCAGCACCCCCTCTTCGCGTGAAACATTCGCCGCTCGGCTGAGTTGCACTCGGCAGAATCCCCGCTGTAAACCCGCGTAACCTGCGCCAGTGCCCCATCGTACCGCATCGCATGCGCCACCATATGGCGCATTAAAAAACCCACCCGACAGCGGTCAACTCCATCTGTCACCCAAATACACGCGATCGCCGTCTCCTCCATACCCTCCACCAAAACCTGTACCCTACGTAGGCGTACGACCATGTCCTCCTCGAGGACAGACCCGCACACGGCGTGCTCCTCACAGGACCGCCCATTGGTGTCCATCATGGTGCCCACGA
>JALLPB010000314.1:0-17790 GCA_036939975.1 Cyclostephanos tholiformis | reverse complement strand
GAATAATTATTTTAGTAAAGTGAAATTACACTAACAACGACGAAATAGCTTTTTCTTATGTTTTTCAAAATATGTTTTTTGGTGAAGTGTTTCAAGAAGTGAAATATTGGCATTGGCACATGAATATTCAAATGCTGAAAGTAGTGGTATTTTGGCAGATGTCTCATGAAAAATTGGTTGGGACGATGGACAGACCACAACGTATCCAGGGAATGAGAGAAGCTCATTCCGTTTGGGGCTTGACAGCACCTTGCTCTGCTGATTGCCAGGTTAGTAGCATCTAAGCAGAAAAGCGGCTGTCAACACCAGGCAAGGGACATTGTTTTCCCCCACGTCTAATGGAAGCGCGGGCAGTGACTACACATGTGACAATGCCAAAGCCAGCGAGTAAAAAATCAGACAAAAAGGCTCGCGAAAGGCGAGTTGCAGCATTCCTGCGTTACCTCAAAAAAAGAAATGCAAGAACCCCTCGCCGTAACCTACAAATTGTGCTACAACGGGAAGGGGCACCCCCTTGGGTGATACTATTCGGGGAAGAGGTTTTTTTCTCGGACAACGAGGCGGCGATAGCCCCCCCCCCCTCAAGCAAACTACCGGATCAGGGACATTGATAGCAACGACAATGAGGACATTTCCACCGTTGAGGATAAAAGCGGAACATCCCTCTCGTCCTTGTGTTCTACAGCATTGCGGGACCACAACACCGACAACAAGAACCACAACACCGACGAGGACAGCATCTCAATGGACTCGTCCACAAAGGACTCGTCTGAAATTTGGGGAATACCCATACTCGGTAGGGTGCCCATCAATGGACTCGGATTTGGGATAAGGGCACATTAATCCAGTGCACCAAGCGACTGCAACAGAAAAAAAAACGAGCAAAGGGGCAAATGAATTATCTGGGCAACGCCGCTGACCATGTCATGGGTAGGGTAGGGTTCAGGAGCAACACCCCTACAAGACGCGTGTCGCAGGGCCACGGGGGGGATGACATTGATGACCACAACAACAACGAGTACAGTTACGTCAGCGGGCTATCCGCCCCCGGGACAACAAACCTCCTTGCCACAAGGACCGGTGCATACCAAGGGGGAGAGAGGAGACACCCAGGGCAATTACAACGCGGGGGACCAAACCCCCAACTGGGACAAGGGGAAATCCCCAACAAGGTCGACCAAAACAAAAATGCCGACGTCCAAAGCAACGTCACGGGAGTGGGAAGGGAAAACGAACAAGGCACAGCCTTCGATGGGGGGCAGCCCCCAAAACAAACCAGCACAGAGGCCATGCCAGGGACCTGGGGGGGCCATCGCCATGCACCTAAGGTCAATCAAAAACCGGCAAGGGGACAATGTCATAGGCCGCGAGCTCGACTGGCAAAGCCGTGTGGAGGGGGACCAAGCCAAAAGCAACGCCTTCTGCGATCAAGCAATAAACCAGACCACATTTAGGGCTTTTGCTTTTATGAAGGGACACTCCCCAGTGGTGCACATGGCCCACTCAATCGGGCAATTTTTCGCAATGTTGGGCACGGCAGCCGACGTCCAGGGCAAATACATTGGGTTCATTGGAGACCAAGGCAACGGCCGACACCCCGTCCCTTTTGTCCTACACCCCCAAAACACGTGGGCGTGGACAAAAAACAAGTTCCTAAATGAGAAAAACACCTTTGAAAACCATTTTGAGGTGTGGGAGAATTGGGACCATCTTTGGATGACTGGAGCAAATGAAGAAGCACTCACAGACAAGATGCTCCCATGGCTCCTCACACTGCCGACGTTCATCACGGAGTATCTCCAGGCGCAAGGGGGGACCTGCCTCCCATACCACCTCCATATGTACATCCGAGACCATCTTGACAGGGATATGACAATCGACCCTGAGCGTTGGGAGTTAATAATTGAATGGTGTATTGCCACTGCCCGGGAAAAGAATGACTCAAGCCTCCTAAACATCGGGACACCGGAGCCGGCCTTGTGCCAAGACCCGGAATTCCTCGACTGGTGTGAGCGGTGCCTCAATTTCATGCTGGGGGAGGAGGTGAGGGCGGCCACCACAGCACAGCGTGGCAGGGGGGAAGGGACGCGCAATCTGCACCTGGTTGAACAGATATCCAAAAATATGGGACACAGTTTCCTTGCGGGGGTACAAGCCCTCACCCCGACAATTGCTGGGGCAGCCAGGCAAGGGGGCGGCACAAAGGATGACCACAAAGTCGGAGGGTGCCTCTATTCCGAAAACAATGTCGCTGCTTTGAAAGGGTATTGTGGGGTGACCTCGCCAGTGGACATACCCCCCATTTGGGATGCTTTCCAACAAACCAAGGAACTGGCATCCCACCCCACAACATCCGCACAGGCATGCAAAAATGGAGCAAACAAAAGGGGCTGGACATCGATAAGGCTCCATTCTTCACCGAGAACTCCATCAAGGACATTTTGAGCCTCAATTTTAACCCGGGCGAGGCCGTCCCTACGTTCTCCAGCGCTCAATGGGGAATATCCATCCTAATATGCCGGGCAAAGACGGCACAGGAAGTGGAAAAGATCAGGGACTACAAGGATGCCAGATGCGAAACCGCGCACACCACGCAGTTCAATGAGGTGAGGAGGCTGCAGAAAACTCAACCAAGACCACCGCCCGACACGTACCACGAGCTGCGCTACAGTGTTAACACATTCTGCGTACTGCTCTGGACACTGTTCAGTGAGGAATGCAACTATTACAAAGGGATGCTAGAGATCGCGGAGACACTGGACTTGCAGGAGGTCCACGTCATCTGCGACTCCTTTATGGCAGACATCTGCTGCCGCATCACATGGGCAATCTTGACCAACGGAAGGTTATTTTTCATCACTGTCATTGTCGAGGCCCAATTCCGCAGAGCAGAACGATTCAAGTGGCCAACCAGCCTCATTCACAAGATCATCGACAATGTACGGTTTGCCCAACTGATCTACTGCCCAAACTACCCAGCAGAATGGATCATTACCCCCTACCTACCACCCGGCGGAGGCATGGGCGCAGGGGGAGGAGGAGGTGGGGGAGGGGGCGGGGGCAGAGGTGGGGTAAGCAGGGGGGAGGGCGGAGGGGGCGGAGTTGGCGGCGGCGGGACAAAACAAGACAACGGCGAGCATAATGCCAGCGGCAGAAGAGGGGGGCAACAAAGGGGCCAACAACTAAACCGCCAACCATGGGCAGACGACAGGCACCCAAAGATCATTGCCATGATGGCAGACTACGTAGCAGAGCATGGACTCTGCATCCACCTTGTCAACAAACTCAACGCATGCAACAAGCCGATCACAGACCTCCCCACGCTGCCCAACTACATTGACAATGGATGCCCGTACGTATGCTAGGCGCATATCCTTGGAAGGTGCACTTTCAATGACTGTCAATTCAAGCAAGGCCACATCCCCAGACGTGCAATCACCAACAATTTCGTGGACGCTGTCATCTCAATGCTCACACCGGGCGTCCAAGCCCGTGTTCATGGCGGAGGGGGAGAAGGGTTCTCAGGAAAGCGCCAGAAGGTAGAAGGCAACCAAGCCTGACACTGGCTACACGACCCACAACAGGGGTGCAAAGGGGGACAGAGCACATTGGGAACAACAATAAGAAACTAAAACTAGAGAAACAAATTGACCTGCTATCAACACGACCAGCCAGGTCAACTAGCAAAATACTACTCGGGCACGTGCCTGGTAAACCTACCACACCAACCCACAACAAGGCACAAAACCACACGAACGTTGGACAAGGGAATAAGGGAGAGAACGGATGTCACAATACCATGATTTGTCTCTCACACACCAGAACACCCCCCCCTCCTCCCCAGAATCCTATCCCCACAAACCTCCTACCCACTCATCGGACTATGGTGCCATAGTAAACCCAAAAACCACCTCCCCCCCTGCCCCTGGATCTTTGATATCTGCATGAAAAGAAAACTCTGTCTCCCCCCCGTCACAACACACACAAAACCCTTCTATCTATGCAGCCGCAGACCCAACAAAAGGTAGCAACCAACTCTTCCAAACACAACAATTACATCAGAAATGGCCAACCAACTATCATCACACCAGCCTTTTCCACAGCAGGCTACCTACTCCCCATGTCACAGTTTCATGTTGAACCCATGCTACACTTACCCTCTGACTCCAATGCACACCCGTTTGTTATCACTTTCAATCCAGACCCATCCCTCCCTCCCCAAGTTACACATGTATGTCCCTACACCACTATTGGTGCTGATATAGCTATCAGATACCCACTGCCCTGTCCTTCATTTGATCTTGACAGCCTCCCCAGATGTTCTAACAAATTTATTGGTCAATGCCGTTGCTCAACATGATCCTGAGACCAGGTTGCAAATTCCTGGTGATGCTGTGATTGGTGACATGTCAGTTTCCGTTTGAATACCTAGTATATCACTGATATATTGCCATATTTGATATTATTAGTTATTTTTAAGTTTTTGATTTCAAATATGGCGATATGCCAGCAATATACATCTTCTTATATTGCCATATTCGATATTATGGTTGATTTAAGTCATTGAATATAGCGATATATCAGCAATATATTGCAAATTTATTGCCATATTTGATATTACAGGCTGATTGCTATCTAATATCGAATATGGAGAGGCAGTAATGGTAAATTCAAATTATTTATGGGCTGGCCTAACTATGTCATATCAAATTTTCACTTCAAAAAGCTTCACTAAATGACCAAATAACCCATAAATTCAAAATTGCATAGCAAGTTTAACCCTTGAATATACAGAGGCAGTCTCAATATAAGCTGTTACAGACCCACCCTCACATTCCCACAGTCAAGACTGAATCTAAGCAAAATGTACCACCACATTACCACATCCCCCAAACCCAGTAGCCACCGGGATGCTACCAGATGCAGACCACAACTTGTCGATTCATTGACCCCACTGCTTCTACCGCCATTGGTACCCCTCACCTACTCCATCAATAACCACACTCCAAGACCTTGGCCTCTGCATATCCAAATTGTTTGCCTCACACATATGCTGCTACGCCAGTCTGAAATTCTGGATCACCTCCCTGCACAACTAGTAGACATCACACCGAACCCTTATCAGTTCCAATCTTTGTTGATCACTATGACCCTAACTTTAATGTTATAATTTTCGTTTTAATAAAAATAGCTGGTGCCAAATATTATTGCCCTTTTAAATAATTTTACAGCAAATATCCCAATATTATTTATAATAATTGGCAACACAGATCTCTTTCAACTCAATACCCAAACAAATATTCACTCAAGTCATATATTGATGGACTTAGGCAAGTCTCATGACTATAAATCACACAGTACGCGGAATCCTGGACACTGTTGGTGGACCAGTAGTCTCCTTCGAAACGGTTGGGGTGCTTCCAAATGTGGGTGAGTATGTGATCACAGATTCGGTTGTCATGGATGGATTTGGTGTTGTAACTTCATTTGTGGAGGGTGAAGGCGCGGGAGACAGCTCGCATCCATCATGAACGGGACAATCAATACCGTCTAACGAAGCTTGGCAGCACTCCTCCGGCGTGGCGTACAAAATCGATTCGTCGTTATCTGGTTTCATGTCAGGCCCTCGCGTGCACTTTTCGCCATCGAAATACCATAGCTGCTCTTCACAGACCGTCGGCTTTGGGGTGGGACAGGTCGGCGAAGTACCGCATGATGGCATGAGTGTTGGAGATGGTGTAACAGATTCAGTGGTCGAGGATGGCTCTGGTGATGGCAGGGGAGTTATAGGGGTTGGCACGACAGGCTCAGCAGTTGGTTGCTCGGAACTGTTTGCTTCTTTAGATGTTGGCTCTTTAGTAGTTTGCTCTGGAACCGGTGTCGGTGAGAATGTAGAAGGCTTGGGCGTTTCATTGCACACGTCCCAGTACATACACTCTCCGTCATCAAATCCCGCATATTCACAGCATTCAAGAAGGGTGTCAAAGTGTGTTGTATCATCCACATTATTGGGCATTTCAGGATGATCATATCCATTGGTGCACTGCTTCATATCGTTGAAAATTATTATGTACCATTTGCGTCCCTCGCAGGGAGTGGGGTCAGGAGTTACCACTTCTGTGAGGGTAGGGCTGGGTTTCACTGTCAGCACCTCTACTTCTGTTGGTTGTGAAGGTTCATCCGTGGGCTTCATGGTGGGTTCCTCAGATGGCGAAGGTGTTGGCACATATGTGGGGACAGGGCTGGATTTCGGCGTCAGCACCTCTACCTCTGTTGGTTTAAGAGATGGTTCATCAGTGGGCTTCATGGTGGGTTCCTCAGAAGGCGAAGGAGTTGGCACGTATGTGGGGACAGGGCTGGGTTTCACCGTTGGTTTAGGAGAAGGTTCATCAGTGGGCTTCATGGTGGGTTCCTCAGATGGCGAAGGAGTTGGCACGTATGTGGGGACAGGGCTGGGTTTCACCGTTAGCACCTCTATCTCTGTTGGTTTAAGAGATGGTACATCTGTGGGCTTCATGGTGGGTTCCTCAGATGGCGAAGGAGTTGGAGAATATGTGGTGATTTCGGTGGGCTTGGATAAGAAAACAAGTTTTAGTGGCGAGCTGGGGGTTTGAATAATGAATTAGTTCAAGATCACATATCAACTTACATTTTGTGTTAGAACTTCTCTCTGATCGGGAGGAGTGGGAACGATTTCTTTGGGCGGTACTGGGCTCGCTGTCCACTCACTTGATCCCCACAATGGCTCGCTAGGAGGTGTCCAGGGAGATGACCAGACTTTGGTCGGTACAGGGCTCGCTGTCCACTTACCACTCGATCCCCACAATGGTTCGCTAGGAGGTGTCCAGGGAGATGACCAGACGCGATCTGTCGTTTTGCTTGGAGGGTCCCAATCTGACGACCAATCGTTCATGTTAGAAGTGGCCGTTAGAGAAGTCTTGGAAGATTTAGACTTGCCAAGCTTGGATTTACTCGACTTCGATTTCACCGCCTTACCACTCTTGATGAATACCAACACATCAGGTTCGCTATCGTCGGCGTACTCATCGCAGTCGTCAATATCCGACCAGCTACCATCTGTATTGGCGCTCCATGATGGCTGCCAGTTAGACTTATCATCCAATGCAGGCGGGGTCCAGACACGTCCCCAGCTGTCTCCTAAGCGTCGACGTTGTTTACCAGCCTTACCACCACTCTCACCGCCTCCTCGTCCGGATTTGACGCACTTACTCGTCTTCGATGACACTTCGACACTCGACCAGCCATTGTTGCTCTCCCAGCCGTTGCTATCCCAGCCCTGAATCAACATTCTGCTTCCGTTCGGTCCTTCCCGGATGGCATTAGCAGAGGGCGATGAAATATCGCGACCACCGCTTGCGAGTGCGACAAAACCAATCGACGCGGCAAGTACGGAAGTAGTCACCGCCACGAAAAGTTTGATTACCTTCGGGTCACGTAAGTCAACGAACATGGTCTGCAATTCGATGGATGTGTTTCGAGGTTGAAAGTATGGAGATCGATCGGTCCCTCGTCTATGACGATGAATTTATGAGCGTCGCTGTTGTGAGTGTGTTAGTGGATTATGAATGAAAAGGCGATGATACAGATCGGAGTTGTCTTGCGTCATTCCCATTTTCGGCATCTTGAAATTTCACAAGTCCTGAATACCAGAACGGAGATTTGCCCACCCCAGGCTATCACTCGACAAACATTGGGCAATCATGTGCCGTGGTTCAACTAATCCAGCCAATAATATTTTGGTAGATTTTTGGTACGATAGGAGGGATGGTACGGTACACCAAAAATCAATGAAAAATTGGTCGAGGCCAAAAATTTGCATGGGTCGGAGAAGATCGGAGTGTTCATATGGTACCTACTTATTCTTCGAAGGACCCATCTCGGATAGAAGTCTGAAACCAATTCAAGCGATACTTGAGCGATATACGACTTAGCAGAACAGTAAAAATACGAGCACTTTACATTTGTACGGACTTATATTAAGTAGGTAAGTATGTACTTAAAAGTACTTTTAAGCAGTCTCTCTAATTATTGTACCTGCTATGACTTCTTGTCCGTCGTTGTCATCGTCCACATATCATGAATTTCAGGCGTTCCACCCTCGTCGCAGTATGCTGTTTCTTCATCGCGTCCACGTCGATTCTCGCGCTCTTCACGAACGTAGTCGAAGTACACCGTCTTTTGCGCGATCCCGTCCTCCCCCCCCTCCCTCCCCTCGACGACCGACGAACGAACGTAGTCACACCCCCCCCTCCCGACGACGACGACGACGACGACGACGACGACGACGACCGGGTGGAGGGGGAGGGACCGCGACGAAGCACTCTCCTCGCGGAGATTCTACGCGGACGCGTGCCATTCCCGGTCGGCGTCGATCGACTAAGATACAGGCCCGGGAGTGGCCTACGAATGGACGTCAACGAGGCCTTTCGTTACTGTCGCGTGGGTCCCGAACAACGCACCGATCACGTCAGGGGCGGGGCGTACAATGGGGGTAATAAGACCTTCGTGTCAATTTCCGAGCATCACGGGCTGATCTATCGCAACGTTCCCAAATCGGCGTCGAGGCGAGTGTATCGGATGTTTATATATACTTACATATAGCTGGACGGAGCCTACTTATGACACTTCTTAAACCGGTGTGCCTCGTTTGCGTCATTCCGTCACCTCGTCTGTTTTTCCTTTCTCAAAATCGTCGCCGCCGTCCGCCGGTCGGCTGATTTCCGGGTTTATATGTACATGCTATTTACATGTATGGACAGCTCGTCTCGGGAGGTCATGACGACATACTTCCACGGGAAGGACGCGGTCGTGATCGACATCGACAGACTGAACGTCATGGTACGACGCGAAAATTACACGCTGGTGTCGTTCGTTCGCGAGCCGCTCGATAGATTCTACTCCTCTTACGACGAGGCAATGTTGAGATGGGGTCCATGGATAGGTACGGGAGAGCACGCCGAGAGGATGCCCGGCATCGCGAGGCATTACCGCGAGAATAGGCACAGGCTGGATGAATATCCGTACCTGTACGATGGAATATATACATACGAGGACTACGTCCGACTATTCTGTCGTCCGGGAAAGGCCGGGTGGTGCGAGGATGTTCCTCCTGCCACACCCGGCGGTCTCACGCTGACGCAGCGCTTCGAGCGGTTCGTTAGCGATTACGACGGCATCGATCCGTTCGACAATCACCTTAGATGTCAAGTTCCATACCTCGTCGACGGTAGGGACGGACTGCCGTTGCCCATATCGACCTTGTACGATGCATCGAGGGCAGAGAGGGGGTGGCGACAAATCGCGAACGAGTTGGGCGTCGATATACCCGAGGGTGGATTGAAAGCCGTGAGGAAGGCATCGCGTAGGTTCGATACGTCGAGGGTTTCGAACAATACGAAGGAAAAGATCTGTCGCATCGTGGCCTTGGATTATTGCTGCTTGAATATCGAGTTACCGGAAGTCTGCAGGATGCACGATGACGACGGCGTGTACTGTGCCATTAAGAAAAGTCAGAAAAGTCGTTTAGGAACGAAGTTTTATGTACAGCCGTGGGTAGAATAAGCATCTCGTCTCGCGTCCAACGGAGACGAATAGAGTACTGCGTGGTGTTTTTGTAGGGTAACTAGATCAATGGTGGCACCACTCTATGTGTGGGTATCATAGTACTTGTTGTGGGGTTGGTTATCAATATTTCCCCCGAGGCACAACAGTAACTAACTTCTCATTTATCTCTAACCTGATTCTCGCATTCCACTATGTTGCACAACCTGCACCTTTCGTCATAATATATATGCGTCGTATATTGTTTTTGTGTGCCACTGATCAGGGGGCGTTAGAGGTAATAATAGATTAAAGTTGTATTCATCGTGACAATTATCGATGTGACTATTCTGGGATATCCCGAGGATGATTATCTCGACCACTCAATTAGTGTCACACTTCGGTTTGCTTAAATTTGAACGACGGTGCGTCCTGAGACAGAAGTTACTTTGAAACGTGAAGTTACTACTATTTTGTGTATCATTTCGAGGTGACGCATGATCTCAATAATATATACCCTCTGGTGTAGACGAACGATGTGCTGTTGTTGTTTTTTGGTTCGGTAATTCCTCGGCTTCCTTTCGAATTCGATAATTAAATTCAAAAAAAAAAAAAAACCACCGAAAAAAAAAAAAAAAGCCTACGTCGACCTCGCGGCCATGCTATCCTCGGGACCCGTCCCCCCCGGAACCATCACCGCGACTTGATTGCCGTTTAATAATATTTCCGCCCTCAATTCCCTCCTCACCACGACGCTCTTGTCGCGTGGGTCCGGGGAGTATTCCACCGCGTCGTCGAGGACGAGGTTGACGTAATCGTCGAAGCCGCGGAGGATGCCCGTGAGTTCGGTCCGTCCACGCATGAGTATCCAGATGGGAGAGCCGATGGCCTTGTCTATAAGCTCCAGGGGGAGGATGCGATTGGACATGTTGCCGCCTGTCTATTCTTAGGGCTGCGATGATTGGGCAACGCGTGGTTATTTAGCGACGAGTATGTAATTTTGCCGTGTGCGTTATGAGTTATGAGGTGTGTGGTGTGTCATGATGTTGTGATTACAACATATCATTTTTACTTAGGTACCTATCTTTGGATCAGAGCTTCCCGCCCTCCCCCCGGCCCCCCCCCCCCATCAATTATGATACCTACGTACTACGATACGATCTACACATAGGACAATTCGTGCTTCTCCATAATATTATTATTACCTACATTCCAAACCTGTCAAATAAAAATAAGTCCTTAGTATCATTATTTTGGCCATGGACCTCTTCACTCTCGTTTGGGCATTCTCCGCTTTATGCATCCAAACCACACCCCTCGCTCATGGATTTAGCACCCAAATCTCAACTCGCGCTAGTCCTCCATCAAGCAAGCACGGTAGACATGCCTCGGGTGGCGATGACGACGATGCGCCATCGACGACGCGGAAGCCGTGGGACGTGATACGATTCGTGAGTCAAAGCTCCAAGTTCGTTGGACCTCCATCCTTGCCCCTTATGCGGAAGAGCATCAAGCGAAAGATCGGACCGGGTACGTAGTTCGCGGTACGATGTTGCGCATATTATTATCTTTGGATGCCACGGAAACGAACGACCAACTACTCGGACCGTTGATATATAATATCGCCCTTCTGACGAAATAATATGGCCTACGTCGCTGCATCTGCCGCCGTAAATTTTTTTTCACGTAGGCGAGGTAATATGGACGCCGTCATCTCCCCGAAACTTCTTCCGCTTCTCGCCACTTGATGATGTAGTCATGGGCGGAGCCTCGTCGTCCACAGTGGACAATGATACGGGAACGTGGACGGGGACGGTGACAGATGCGAACAACGGCGGATTCGTTGGTATTCGAAGTACGCCGTTCCAGAATGGACTATCGCTGGATATGAGCGGCTGTCAAGGAGTGGAATTGAGGTTGAGGAAGGGGGATGGCCAAAGGTTCAAATTCATCGTTAGGGATTCCACGGATTTCAATGGCGTATGTTGGACTACCGAGTTCGACGCAAGGGGGACGATCATACGCATACCATTTTCAAACCAAATACCGACAATATTCGCTAGCACCGTATCTGGAAAATCTTTCGATGACGAAAACGTCGTTGGTTTCCAAATCACATACTCAAAGTTTGAATACAACGGTAAGTTGAACCAGAACTTTCGTCTCGGTAAATTTGTCTTGCAATTATTGGAGTTGAAATCCTATTAAGTTAAAGGATGGAGGGCATGCAGAATGAGGTAGATTATTTACCAACACTCGATTTAAAATAACAAGTGATTATTTTAGGGATGCCACCGACCCCGGAGTTTATCATCTCAGGGGATTGCCTCCTTTTTCTGCAGGAAGATTCTGTAAGTCTTCACAGCCCTGCTGGACAGAAGACAATTCTCACGAGAAAAGAAGATGGTACGAACCAAAATGTTCGACAATCGTAGGTTTCGACCCATCGAATGAGTGCACATGATTCTCGGCGTAACTCATAGAATGGATCTTTTATTTACATCCCGTTCTTGCGCTGGATCCAACTGGCAACGTGAGTTCCCCAAGCAAGGGGACCGCCGAAGCCCTCGACAATGTAATACCACTTGACCCATGATCCATTCTCGATGGCGCCCGGCTCCCTGAGGAGAAGACCAGACTGAACGCAGGAGTAGATGCAAACTCCCAAGAAGAACATGGAGGAGAGCGCCAATACACCCGAGGGCATTTTAGACATGATGGGTCCGAGGACCTTGGACGGGGGGTATTCCCCTTCCCAGGTCATATCCTCGGCCATGAAGAGGGAGGACGAGGCGGTTCGCTCCTCAATCTTAGGTGCAAAGGAGACTTGGTTTACGCGGGTTGCGGTCTGCGCGGCGGGTACGAACGCCGACGAGACGGCGACGACGGCGGCGATGAGGAGGAGGGTGAACTTGGCCATATTGTCAGTATAATATAGATATCTATTTAAATATATTTTTCCCTGTAATATGCGGATATCGTAAAAGCGAAAAGTTGTGGGTTTAGAATCGATGCATGCGACAAAATCATTTACATTTTCACTCTCTACAGGCCCACGAGGGAAGGACGACGTCGCATCCACAATACTATCAACGGCCCCCAATCGTCGAGTGCCAGCCCAGGCCATCTTAGAAGGATATTCATACCCCCGAACTTCTAAATGGCGATAAAAAATTTATCGAAGACTCCATTATTCAGCCACCACCGTCGGTCATTCCAAAAGAGTCGTTGGCCACCATGGTTGCCTCCTCACCTTTTAGCAAGCACACTTTTTTTTATCTACACCACTTTGTAACGTATGTGAGAGAGCCAAATCCAAACATCACGCGTACTATGATATAGAGTACACAAAGATTTGCCTCAAGTTTACTACTTGTGTCCAATATCGGACACAACATTGGATATATCTGACTCACGAACAAAAAAGGAGGAAACGTGTATGGAAAGAGAGAGATATCAGGAGGTGATGATCAGAAGAAAAAAAAAAAAATAAGGATCGTCATGAAAGCCAAATAATATGTATCGCAACACGCACCCCTGATCGATGAATATCACAAATATATATATAAAGAGTAAATGTTTTCCAGCAACATCAATATGGACAACGTGCTGAATAATGCACTCGATCTCTTCCCCGTTACCCAAACCCCCCAACAGGCCCAGGTCAAGCTCCAGAGACTGACGTATTCCGCGACGAATCGAGGACCGACCGAAATCCAAAGCGCGCTGTCGCTGACCCTGTACGACGATGGCGTGCAGTACATGAGCACGCTCGACATGAATCGCGCGGCGTCGTACACGTTCGGATATCGGAGTTCCCACGTCGGGGGGGGGGGAGGAGTAGTAATAGGGCGCGTCGAATCCGTCGCGGATGAAATGTGGGATCTGTTGGTGGATATGACCCTGACGAAATACACCCAACACTCGCCGCTTGCGCTGACCAAGACATTGAACTTGATACGGCATGTTCTACTGCACGGTAGTGAGGCATGCGTCATGAATGGAGAATTGCTATATCGTATAGAAATGGCGGTGGAACCGTTGCGGAACCTGAACACGGCGATTGTGGAGCAGCGGATGGTGGAGCACATTTTGAACGGCGAGGGTATTGCCGGGAAGGACAATGACATCGTCTTAGGTTCCGAGGGGATCGGTCATCAGCTCTCGCAGCTGGGCACGCGCGCGGCTGCCACCATGTTTAAGCTGCGCGGTGGTTCGGTGGATAGGGGATATCCGGTGCGGGATGCGGCGACGAAGCTCTACGGGATTATCAGGGACCCGAATAATCTGAGTCGATTGCGGATGCAACAGCGGCCCAGCGATTCGTTGGTGCCCATTGGCAATGCAAAGCAAGTCGGGTACATCACCGACGAGGGACGGCTCGCGGTCCTCCAACAGAAGATGGCCGTGGAGGAAAGGGCCATGAAACAAGAACAACTGCTAGAGCAGCAGCGAATGAATCAGAAACGGTCCAACCTAGCTGGTACGAGTGCAATCGACAGTTTTGGGGGTGGCTACACATCCAACGTCGTTGGATCCGGTGGCAAAGTCGTCGTTGGTGCCGCTCATTCCCTCGCGGACATGATAGAATCCGCCAAGTACGAATTGGAGCAACACAAGACGAAGCATAATCAGAGGGTATCATCTCTGAAGAAAGGTTACACCGACGACCTGTCGACACGCGCTCGACAGCTGGAAGAACTGGAGCGTAATCGAGTTGAATTCGATCCAGAATTTGTGAGGAAAGAAAAAGCCTTGCAAGATGCGTTGGAATATCTTGAGGAGATGCATCGATTGGATCAAGAGAAGGTGGGTGATTTACTGGAAGGTGATTTGTTGGGTAACGGCAAAGATAACTTGCAAGGGGACGGGACAGCGTTTGGTGACAATTCTGATGGGGCAGACCTATTGGGGCTCGGGGGGAATGCCACATCTTGGATTCCGGCTTCATATGCAGGGACTGATAATCAGGGTGCTGGCGTAAGTACCGATCTTCTAGGGTTCGGTGGCCAATCAAGTGGGTACGGCAAAGATGTCAAATCCGGAGGATCGTATCTCCCGCAGCTTGTACCTACCAACTCAAGCTACATTGTGGGAAAATCAATCAGCTTAGAGGATAATGCGAATACTCATATAAGGGACGTCGCTGGGAACAGCAACAGGTTCAATATACGCCCAAGCTTGGTAACAGGAACGACTGGGGTTGCCGAAAATGCAAGTTACCGTTCGGGTGTGGTTACCTCGCATCAGCTTCCTTCTCCAACATTCAGCGGCACGATAAATGACGTTTTTGCAATTGGTGGACATCTCGGCACGATACGGGACGAAGAGGCAGAGGCTGAAAAATCACGCAAAATGCACTTGGCCAATGGTCTATTTGCTGGAGTGGTTCCTGCTGTGTCCGCTATAGCGCAACAAAAACAGCCGATCATGCATTCTGCGAACAACCTAAACGCGAGGGCATTCGACGATCTTATTCCAATTTCGGACACATCTCTGAATTCGTCCGCTAGGTTCAACAACAACTCAGCATTTGGTACAAGCGATTTGACTTCGTTCTCGGTCTCGCCATCCTCTGATCCGTTTGGCATGGGAGGACCAATGGGTGGAGGCAATATAAGTAACGTCACGAGCATTGCTCATCCGTCGTCGGTGCCGATCTCATCATACCCTGATCCGTTTGGTATGGGTGGACCAATGGGTGGAAGCAGTATAAGTATCGTCACGAGCATTGCTCCTCCACCGTCGATGCCACCACCTCCGCCCCCGATGCCGCCACCGCCACCTCCCATGCCAACGACATTATCACCTCCTCAGGCTGTAGACACCTTACTCGGCAACAATCCATCAGTGGAGCAAATGCAAGAGATGATAAAGCAGCAACAAGCTCAAATGAATCAAATGATGAATTTGATGCAGCAGATGCGAATGCAGGGTTCAAACAACAATTCGAATATCGGAGCGGGGGCGCCGCCTTCCTACTAGATTTCTCGCATGGCCGACTTAGAAGATTTGTCTCTTCCTTAACTGTTGGACAGAGGTACTGATCAGCGCGGCGATTCATGTCATATTTTCTTTGTGTTCTGATGCGTGAATAGGATGAGACGAAAACCCACAGTTTTGGGGTAAAAGAGACTTGATTACAGCTGATTTCTTTACATTGCTGGAGAGAGCCGGTCCATGTAGTGCACAGACTATACAATATGCCATAATAACTTGCACTGAAAAGCAGATTTGTTGAAATGAATGAATATGTTACACCAATTTTAATTAAGCCGACCGAGGCTGGTTTCCGCCACAAGAAAATCTGCATAATTCTTGCTGGCGATGTGTCTCGTGCAAACTCCTCTATATGCACTTTATTCTCGCACCCTCAAAAGCTGCAATATTGCTCAGTTTTCTATAAGCCACTACGAAATGTAAGGGGAATAAGAGTCCTTGACGTCATGCCCAAATCCAAAACCATTCGCGACTCGGTTCACCGTCACAATAGTTCGTTAAAGGTAACGAGTTCGATCGTCGGCGGCAGTGGCTCGATTGATCCTCCCGTTCAGGACCATCCCTCGTGTTTCTATTCAACTCCAAATGATTCATCGAGGGCGATAATGAGGAGGAGGAGCTCGATCGCCGGCGAACGTCAACTGGCTGCTCCTCCCGTTGAGAAAATATCATGGAGGTGGATCTTGCTGGAGGATTGTGTATCTTACTGTTGATAAGTTCCTGCAGCTTGGCGGGGCTGTCATTCGGATGCATGGACTGCTGTTGTGTACATTGCAACGCGCCTAAACGGTCTATGGGATGTCGAGTTCGCAGACCACCCTTCTTTGGAAGGATCGATTTATGTCGTGGATAATGAGAGAGGGATTCGCTTGGTCTTTGATCTTTCTTCGCTGTGCTGAAAGGAGCCGATGCAATGTTGGTTGGGTCCGTGTGGCATCGTCGGCGAGTTCCCTCCTCTATCTCAATAAAAGCAGGGTTGAGTATTTCGCTTGAATCAGAATTTGTAGATATTTTGTATCCTGAATATACATTCGATTCGTCAATATTGGCTAGTCCATGAAAACTACCGTCGTCTAGTTGAAACAAACGCGAACGTGGGACGGGACTCCTTGACGTCTTAACCCGACCTATTCTGATATTTTCAGGCGAGAGATTTACCACGGTATGCCTACGAGAGGACACATATGCGGAGGAAGACCTTGACCCAGAATCATCCAATACGGATGAGAAGTCATCCGGGCAGCGCTCTCCCGGCATCGATGCCGAGCGTTCTTTTTTACTAATCGCTTGACTTCCGGATGAAATCGGCTCATTACTTTCCACATCAACATGATCCCTTTTTGGCAACAAATATTGATTTAGCACTTTGGGCAAGATAGGGAGCTCCGAGGCCACAGCGTCTGGCGTCCAAGGTCTTCGATAGATTTTCCCATATATTTTAGTAGGCGAATTGGATTGCGAATTCGGTTGTGAGATATCGTCCGACGTATTGCCAGGATGCGGGTTCTCCAAATCTTCGAATGAAGAACTATCACCATCCTCTTCTGTTATCGCCTCGCATTCTCCGCTCATGAAGTTTTGCGCCAATTCCGCATCGGCCCGTTCTTCTATGGCTCTTTCATTCTGCTCGTCCATGATGATTTTTGTTAGTTCTCTCCGTGCGTAAATTGCTGTTCCCATAAAACCCAGAACGCCAAATAGAATTCCAAGCCCCAAGACAACGGCCTTGGCAGTACTATCAATTGCCTTGTTCCCGTCAACGCCGTGAGCGGCCATGGTGCCAAACAATGCGCCCACGATGACAGTCCACAGTGTGCTCGGGGCGATTCCGACACTACCCGAATCATTTCATCATGGAAATTTGGAAAGAGGTTGTAAGTAGAATGAGAATCAGCATCGCATCTTCTCCAAAACACTTGCGCAGTGCTAGTCTTGCTCACTCACCAAGTGGACCACCAGTATTGTCTAAAGCGAATGGCCATTATCCCTCCGATGTAGTTCTGTGTTGTGAGCGCAAAAAAAAACAGGAAAGGGTAAGATCGATTTTACTATCCACTTCCATTTATTAGGAGGGCCCATCTCACCAGGGCATTGAAGGGCAGCGCCGGGCTAAGGCGGAGAAGCAGAAATATCCGAAATCCGTTCGTCTCGAACGCGCGATCGACCGCCCTAACGATCGGATACTTGATCGAAAATCTCTCTATCAGCCGTCGCATGAGGAACCGACTG
>JALLPB010000313.1:0-19854 GCA_036939975.1 Cyclostephanos tholiformis | reverse complement strand
ATTGAAAAAAACCTTCGCACCTTTGTGGCCAGGATATTGACCTTTGTGCCGAACCGTAAGGAGCTACGATGAATGTGTTACCAAGATTTTTTAAGCCCTACTGAAAAAAATCCCCCATAACTCAATAGGGGTAATATCGTCAGACAATAACCTTAAAAATAATGGTATTACGGTTATTTTGACTGTTACCAGATGGTCATTCGGAGGGCTGTTCAATTTTTCGTCCCTTTCTCACAAGGGGCCGCTACATGGGAGCTCCTAGGAAGACAACAGCACGAATATTAACTACCTAATCCCTTTCTCCGAGTTGTGGCTAATAAAATAATATTGACCTGAGTGACAGTAATACCACGATAAAAGAAAAAGAAAAAAATAGAAGGAAACTCGTTGGTGTGGCCACAACTCCGAGAAAACGGTTAGAGGTACGTAATACCTTAAATCTACGGTTCATTCGATGTGTTATCTGTCAGTAGTATCGTTCGACACCAAAAACGACAGCGAGGGTCGGTTTGTCATCCCCCCCAAAAATCATGATTTATATTAGTATTACGCCTAATTATTATTATTATTAATAGTAAGAAGAAAAGAAAGGGAGGGACATTTTCTCCAACCATGATGACCCATCGTCGCACGTCGTTATTCGCGGCGGCCGGAGCCACCTTGTTGGCCGCCCTGTTTTCATCGACGTCGTCCCCGTCGGTGGTCGTCGATGCGTCCCAAGGCGGGGGGGGGATGATCTCGTTCCCCCTCCTAAGTCGTCACGAGGTGGTCGAGAGGAGACGTCTCGAATCGCAGCAGCAACTCGGTCCGCTCTACGTCGGTCATCGCTCCGCCGACTTGCACTTCCTCGACGTGTGGGTCGGATACCCTCCCCAGAGACAGACGGGTGTGGTCGATACCGGATCGTCGGCCACCGCCTTCCCCTGCGGCCTTTGCAATGGCTGCTTGGCGGATTACGACGATCCGTCGTCGTCATCGACGTCGTTGTTCTTCGATCCGGCAAGGTCGTCGAGTTTCTTGCCCCTACGATGCTCCCCAGTGGAAGGACAAGACGCAAACGACGAGGATGACGACGAGTGCTTCCTGGGCGCATGTCGCGAGCTCGTGTCGGTGGGCGTCGACCTCGGCGTCGACGAGACGCAGCGTGGATTGTGCATCATCGAGGGTGGACACGAGAGCAGCGCCTTATTCCCGAACATCGACGTTATGGGCTGGGTGGCATTCGAGGCGAGGGATCTCGCCTATGCCGGCGGTCCACACGATTATTCGGTCTCGCCGATGGATCCCGCCCCCCCCGCCGACAACAACGACGACATCTATGAGAATCATCTTACATACGTCGGGGAGAACGTGGAGGGGAATGACCCGAATAAGGCCTACCGGTTCTCGTTCCCGCTCCAGTTCGGTTGTCAGACGAGGGCCACGGGATACGCCGACGGGATGATCCCGAGCGGCGTCGTGGGACTTAACATGAGGGCAGAGAGCTTCTGGGGACAGATGAGGGCCATGTCGATGATACACAGGGCAATATTTAGCCTTTGCCTCGCGGGAATATCGCCGACTTCGCACGGGGGGACGGGGGAGGGAGGAACTATGACGACCGGGGGGGGGGGGGGGACGATCGTACTCGGGGGCGTCGACATCAACCTGCACAAGACGGCGATGGTATTCGCCCAAAGCGTCGGCGATGAATCGTCGTCAACGTTCGAGGTCATGGTTCGCAAGATTTACCTCAGGGAGGGGGGGGGTACTGCCGATGCGAGCGTGATGTTTAACGATAAGGCGCGATATCATCCCATCGATGTCGGTCTCGGCGCTAGCATTGATTCCGGCGCGGCGGATACGCACCTCATCGCGGGTACGGTGTCGGACGAATTCCGCCGGTTATGGGGGGAGATCACCGGGCACGAGTACACGAACGATCCGATTACGATGTCCGAAAGTGAGCTGGTACGACTTCCCGCGATTGTCTTCCAGATGATACCGCACAACGGCGGGGTCGGGGACGAAGTTCGCACCACCGACCCGCGTGAGGTCCCGGGACTCGCGGGAATCGTCGACGTTAGCACCCCGAACGACGTCATGCTCACCGTGCCCCCGTGGCATTACATGCGCAAATCCGACGACGGTAAGTATGAGCCGAGGGTATTCCTCGACGTGGACGCGTCCATCGGAAACGTGTTAGGCGTGAACGCGATGATGGGATATGACATCATGTTCGACATGGAGGAGGCTCGCATTGGCATCTCGGAGAGCGATTGCGCCTACTCCCGTCTCGTCTCCGGGGCCGGGGCATCGTCGTCGTCGTCCGCTGAGGCGGCTGGGGAGGGTGGATCCGCTGAGCAGCAGCAGGCGCCATCGGATAGCGCCTCGGACAAAGCTGTCCGTACCCCCATCTGCTCGAGTAATCAGTGTCGCTTGTTATTCGGTCTGACCATGGCCGCAATCTTCTTAGTCTTCTTCCTGTTCGCGAGGCGTTACGTCAATAAGCGCGACGACGCTGATACGGAAATAGGAGCGCAGGAGTTCGAGATGAAAATGTCCTCAAGGAGCTTGTCGTCGTACTCCGACAATCCAGATCATGGTGATCGTCATCGCAACGGCGAGTTCATAAGTAGTCGCGAGGCCCCAAGGAGCTTGGATTCCTACATCGAAGGCCATGACGGTCGTCGGAGCTCACATTCTCACAACGGGCCATCATCCATTGGACGAGATTCAGGAGTGTCAGAGCGATCGTTGGCGAGTCAGCGCTCCTCGACGAGTCAGCGCTCCTCTACGAGTCAGCGCTCCTCTACGAGTCAGCGCTCATCGACAAGCCATCGGTCGTCGACGAGCCATCGGTCGTCGACGAGCCATCGCAGCGGTCAGAGTCACAGGTCAAATGTAGAATCTGTCAGGAGCTTGAACAGTCGGCATAGTCACGCGACTAGTAGCAGTCACAGGACGAGCGGAAGCCATAGGTCCGGTGATAGACGTGGGGAAGAATATGGCATCGGTCATCGCGATCGTCGCTCAAGTGATAATTTCCACTCGAGCGGCGGTCGTCGCTATCGTGATGAATATGACGACGAGGATGACATTTCGAGGCCTCCGTCTATTGCGTAGTAACATAATTTATCGGGCTAACCCCAAACTAAAAATTTTAGCAGATACGATTGAGATGCATTATGCTTCGGAGAGGTTTCTGAGATTATGACTGACAACTTTTGGCAAGTTGGGAGCTCTGAGACGAGATTACTGTTGGTATCTTTAGGAAGACTTCAATTCGATTTTCAAGCGTCTCCAAACCACCACTACTTAGTACGCAGAAAAAAAACATTAAATGCCCACGCCAACTTAATCTCACTGACCGGGCAACAATATATATTGTGGCTTTCAAAGACAGGGCAAAGACATCCGTAAGATTTTTGTGACAATAATATATTGGACTTATGAGAAACAATTGTGTGCGAACCAAACGAAAACGCAAGTTCTCGTTCATGCCAATTGTTTACTGGGAGATTAGTAAAATATGATTGATGTGACTTCCAGATGTTTTTCCTTTTTATCGCTCCCCTCCGCCTCCACTACGAAATAGCGAGGCTACAAATCATTTTCAGCACTCAAGAAAGTCTTTTGTGTACGGTTATGACACACATACGGTAATAAAGATTGGCACAATGATGATATTTGCAGAGGCTTACATGATACAGGTCCACGGAGCCTTTTGGCGTTAAGCCAACATTTTACGATACAATCCCAACACGAAATCTTCTGATACTTCGTCCAATACCATCTTCATTTCCTCCAACAGAGACAATGTCTTACATCCTCCCTCCTTGCTCAATTCTTTCATAATAAATTCTATCAAGGTCGATTCTTCCTCGCCTAGGTAGTCCACGATCTGAGAAGTCACGTACTCCTTCAACGGATCTGAGGCCGAAGGGGAAAGGGGGGGGAATTTGCTATCCGCCGAGAGGATGCCTTCATTGGTTGTTTCGGCCACGAATGGCACCACGGCGGCAAGCGCCACCGCCTCCTCTGCCCGTCGCAGCTCATCGGCCGCCTCGTTTGCTGCGCGGATCTCGCTCAGGCTCGTATTCCCATCAACTTCGAGCCTCTGCTTGCGTGCGTTTATGTCACGATTGGCCTCGGATGGGACAAACTTGCGCTTACTGCCGCCACCGCCACCCACCCCCTCCTCCGGTGCAGGGGGGGCTGCGGCCCCACTCTCGGGGTCGACGACTCCCGTGGCACTGCCCTTAGTCATCCACGCTGGCAAATTTGATACCCCTCTGCGTCCTGTGTCCTGCTGCAGCTTCGCCTCCTCACCCTCGACGGCCTGATGCTGTTGCTGTGTCTCTTCTTGACGTTGCTGCTGCTGCTTCTGCCGCTGCAACAACTGCTGCTCCTCCCGTTCCCTTCTACCCCTCTCCAGCAATTCCGCCACCTTTTTCGCCATGCGGTCGTTGACAATCTCAATCCTCCTTTTCTTTCCTTTCACATTTTGATCTTCCAGCCGTCGCTTGAACGCGATGACCGCCTTGATCACCTCAGGAGCATTGAGCGGGTCGGCCTCCTCGTCGTATCCGGCGGCCCCCCCAGCGGCTGCCGCGAGCTTCGCAGTGTCCAGCTTCATCATTCCGACGGTATCGCCGCCACCAACTCCGTCCTCGATGCCGTCATCCGTGCCAGCGTCGGCGGCGTGACCGCCCCACTGGTCGTCGTTGACGTACGACGAAGAGGAGGATGACGCCGACGCAGGATCTCTCCCCGACCGCACGAGCTCCGCCGCCTCTCTGACAGATTCGTCATACCGCAGACGTAGCGCCGTCAGTGCCTCGAGCAGACGCACGGGCACGGCGGGATCCGGTACCGGATCAGGCTGGGGCACTATCATGTCCGGGGGGACGGGATCGGGTATGTGGTGGTTGAACAGGTGATGCACTCGCACGTCACTCAATAGGCGTAGCGTCTCGAGGTGGTCTGCCTCCTCCTTCTCGCCGTAGTGTTTCTTGGACAACTCCTGCGCTTCACCTTTCGTCTTCGACTCCCTCCAGTTGTCGTCGTTGTCGTCGGCGGTCCCCCTCGCCTCGGCCTCGAGGACGACGATGTCGCCGCCATCGTCGGGAGGACCGACGACGGCGGCGTCGGTATCCTCGACGGTGGTCGTAGCGACAATCCCATCGTCTCCGCCCGATGGCAATATGCCCTCCCTCCCGCACCTTGCCAGTATCATCATACCCCCCGCGAAGTCCCTAGCTCCGCCGTAGTGACCTAATTTGACCACCGCGATCCCCCCGTTGGCTGCCTCCCACTTGAGTCCATCCATGATACTTGGGGTCATTCCTCGCTCGGTGAACTTGCGCGCATCGACGTCGTTCCCTGGCGGGCAGCATCCGACGTGGACGGTACGTGCGGCACCGCACGGGTGGGACGCGTCCCGAAGGGATCGGACCGAGCGGAGAAAGGGAGGTAGACCCACGAGGACGACGGTCTGGGCGAAGTTCTGGGGGTGACGATTCAGGTGGAGACCACCGTTGTCGCCGTTACTGCCGATTGTGGTTTCGCCGCTAGACGGAGCCGGGGGGGGTAAGGGTGGAGGATGATGATGGGGTAGGACCGGCATGGGGATGGCGCCGGGGGGAGGCACGCCGGGGGGAAGGAAGTGGTGGTGATGCGGCGGCGGCGGCATCGTCATCATCCCACCTACGCCCACATGCGGCGGCGGCATCGCCCCGCCGGCGGTTGGAATGGGAGGGAGATGGAGCGGCGGCATGGCGACTAAGCCGGGGGGTGGGGGTGGGGGGGGGGGGGAAGGATGGCAGAAGCGGCGGCGGAGGGTTCATGGACATGATGAGAAACAATCATATGATTTCGGGTTTTTGTTTCGATTTCGAGCGATTTTTGATTTTTCTTTGCCCTCCGACGCCTGGTCTGTCCATCCTCGGAACCCCCCAAAACTCTATCTCTCGAGCTGGTTCACCTCATCTCGACGGCAACGATCCGGCCGAGGGGCAAACATCGGAGTACCGACTGTATCAACGCAAACAGCGCCCTTGGGCAACGCCGTCATTCGAATTGTATTGTCGTTACGTGGTAAAAACAACAACAAAAAACGCAAAGGAAAAACGGAGTCATAGAGAATATGCCGCCGAAAAAAAACACCCAGGAGCAACAGTCGAAGAAGGCCGCTCAGAAGAAGAAGGAAAAGCTCCTCGAAGATAAGACCTTCGGACTTAAGAACAAGAATAAGTCGTCGAAGGTGCAGCAATATGTCAAATCTACTGAAAAATCGATAATGAACATGGGCACAGACGCCCAAAGTCGCGCGAGGGAGCACAAGCTAAAGGAGGAAAAGCTCGCGAGGAAGGCCCTCAAGAAGGCGAAGGAGGCCGAGCAGGCGGCGCTGTTCGGGGAGGCACTGCTGGCGGTGAATAAGAAGGGTCCGAAATTCGGTAAGAATGAGGGCAGGGTCGAGGCCAAGGGACGCGATCACGACGATAGCGGGGAGAAGAAGGGGGGGACGAGCCACGCCATGAAGCTCATGTACCAGATGGACGCGCAGGAGATGGAGGACAAGTTGAAGGAGGATCCTAATTACGTTCCGACTCTCGAGGACACCGTCGAGGCGCAGAGACAGCAGAAGCTAAAGGAGCTGAATTCGTCGGGACTGAAGGGCACACCTGTCACGGAGGCGACGTTCAAGGCGTGGCAGGAACGGAAGAGAAAACGCAAGGAGGCGGAGATAAAGAAGATGGTCGAGGTGGAAATGAAGAAGAAGAAGGGTGGGAAGGGATTGAGCGTGTTGAGCGGGAGGGAACTTTACAATTACAAGAAGGAGCTATTCAAGGATCAGGAGGGGGATTCTGATCTGGTCGTGAACGTCGCGACGGGGGGGGAGGAGGAACCATCGTCGAAGGATGGGATCGACGGCGGCGGAGCGTTCGGCGTCGATGCCGTGGCTGATAGAGTTGAGAAGGATTTGTTTTTGGAAGGGGATGATGTCGATTTGGATGATCTTGATGACGATTGAAAAAACGCACACCAATGCGATGAAATGTTACAATTGGTAGCCATAACCGACATTTTCTCGATCTTTATCCTATGAGTTATGTCCCAGTCATCGACTCGTGCTTCAATTTACTTCAATCCTCCAGCTCTTCGTCGTCATCAACACCAGGATGCATCTTTGCGAAATGTGCAAATTCTTCCTTCTCGGGCTTTTTATGTATGGTCCTCCTCATTTCCTCCAACTTCTCGGGCGTAAACTCCCCCGCTATTGCGCGCTCGTGCAATCTCGTTTGCATCATAGTGATCTCGCGTTGTAGCTCCTCCTTCGTCCATGCGTTCTTAGGCTTTTCCACGGTGAAGTCATACCAACTGGGGACGTATTTTTCCTTGAATTCCTCGTCGTAGGCGATCTTCCGCCCGAGGAAAGGCGTTATTAAGAAAGTACAGACCAGCGACACGCCTGTGGAAGCGAATGTTAGGAAGGGGCGAAGTCAAATTAAGCAGTTAGAAAACGAATAGCCACAACTGGGGGCAGATTAACGATATGCCGATCAACGACTAGACTTACTCAATCCCAACTGCAAGTAAAACTGCCGGTCCGATAACCTCTGTTTGAACCTCAACTTCTTGGCGGCGATGACCTTTTCCGGCGGATAGGAATAGTAAGCCTTCATGCTTTCATTTGCTTTCTCGAGGGCTGCTTCCATCTCCTCGGCCGTGGACTTACTGTCAGCTTTGTAAGGTGTTGAGAATGCACGACGAGACACGTGCGGTACGCAGGGCGTTTTCGTCGACCTGCTCGAGAGGGCAACCGCGGTGCCGCTGTTGTTACCGTTGCAACGTGCCATGAGGCGGGGGCTTATCCTTCGTAGGCTCATGTTCAGCATGTCGGGCGTGAAAACGAGAGCTTGCAATGATTTCTTGCGTTTTTGTAGGTAGACGGATATGGTACATTGCCAATATTTCCAAACCCGACCCCCCCCGACGCGACCCGCCCCTTTTCCCCGCCCGCCCCGCCCCAGAGAACATCGTCTGACTCGGCACATGTTTCGCCAATATTTCGCTGACGATATTGTACTCTTCAACACGTTACTTAAGTAAAAGGAAAGAATATCGAACGAGAAATAATATATGTACGCAACTTCTCCAGCAATGTAGGAATCATTCCCTGTTGAGAAATATTACGATCAAAAATCAGAAAAAAAGTAAAAAAAGGGCTGCCCGCGCGCAAGGGTGGGACGTGGGGTGGTAAATCCCCAATAGGAATCAGTATTATTTTGTCCGCGTTGCCTCACATCGTTCACAAAGCTGTCTTCCTTGCGCGACTTCGTCTGAATGCTACTACCACCACCATATGCAGCAGGTTCGCGTGGATCTATCTACACTACTAGGTACTCTCCATCGAAGGAATGGTTTCGACAACTGGCCACCCCAACCCCTATCCCTTCAGCCAGCCGGACCACGCAATAGATATCTTCATTAATAATAACTCCGAACCATCATCTTCTGTGATTACGGCTGGGGGTGGATTGGAGGAGAAGTCATATATTATTATTTATCTATGATGAAGTTATAGGTGTCGGTCATGGAACACCCCTCCTACCCCGCCCCCCCCCCCCTCTCCACCACTGCAATTTTTAAACATACCCCTACGGCACTGGCCAGTTAAAAATAGATCGAGACGAGGACATCAAGGTAAATCCGATGCCTCCCTATCGCCAGCCAACACCGTCCCCTCCCCCCCCTCCGATCGAAGACACAGCCTCCTCCACAACGGGGGCGTCGACGATGGCCATCATCGACCGGACTGCACGGTCCGGCGGCGTCGACGCTGACGCCTTCGATGGAACGCCTACGACGACGACAGGGACGCTCGAGATACCTCCCAACTTCGTTCCGCCCCCCCCTCCTCGAGAGGTTGGTGAGTTCCCCCTACCCGGCCACTTTTCCACCCCCTCGATTTCTCCTGCCTCGCACCCTATTCTCTGTCACTCTCACACACATATTTGCTGATCGCCCCTTCGACAAAAAAAAGCCACGGGAGTTGCCAACCTCGGGAACACCTGCTACATGAACGCGGCCCTGCAGGCCCTGGCGCACGCGCCGGAGCTCTGTCACGCCCTCGACGCCGAGTCCCATCTCCGCCGCTGCCCGGTCGCCATCCGAAACGAGAGGAGGAGGAGGACGCGCGCCCGCGAGCAGTTGCGAGCGACGGCCAGCATGCCGTCGTCCGCTGGATCAGCCCCCGTCCACGACGGGGGCGCGCCCGACGACGTAATCGGCGCGTGCGCGGGGGAAGAAGCCGCCGTGCAATCCCATCGTCGATCGCACTCGGCGTCGTCCGACGGGTCGGCGGGGTCCGGGGGTTCGTCCAAGTCGTCGTCAACTAGGGCGAGGAAGGGCGGCGGGGTTCCCCTTCCGTCGTGCGTCGAAGGGTCGGGGGGAGGCGACGATGCCCTCCTCCTCCCGGATTACGAGTACTGCACGCTTTGCGAGGTCGAGAGACTCCTCGGACGCGTCCACTCAAGGCCCGACGAGGCGCCGATCGCAGTGGGGGACGACGTCGACATTGACCAGGACGGGGACTACACCGCTCGGACCAGGACGGGACCGTCGTCTGACGGCGGCGTCGACGGAGTGACAGCGCGGGAGTCGGGGCCGTTCGTCCCAGAGGCCTTCGTATCCGGTTTCATGACCAAGGTCGCCCCTTGGTTCCGGAGGGGGGTGCAGGAGGACTCGCACGAGTTCCTGAGGCTGCTGATAGACGCCATGCAGACCAGCTGCAAAGGTGCGCGCGCCGCCAACGGGAGTTCGTCCTTGTTGTCGTCGAGGAGTGAAAGTTTCGCCTATGAAGACGAAGAGTACCCCTTCCGCCTCTTCAGGGGCACGGTGGAATCGAACGTCACATGCTCCGCTTGTCGCTCGACGTCCTGCAAGATCGATCCCATCGAGGACATCGGCCTCGACATCCTTCCCGTCCGATCCGACTTCAATCCCCAAGTGCGGGGAGGCGCCGCAGTCGGGGGCGCATCCATGTCCTCGTCGCGATCCACGTCTCCCGCGTCCAACATGCCCCTCGCCGATGTCACACAGGCTCTCGAAAGATTCATAAGCAGCGAGCACCTCGACTCGGGGTATAAGTGCGAAAGGTGCGGTAAGCTTGGAAAGGCCACCAAGACCTCCAAGCTCGCGTCCATCCCACCCATTCTGACTCTGCACCTCAAGAGATTTCGGTATGGATCGGCGAAGAAGGGCAGTGGGGGGGGCGGAGCGTACTACCAGACCGAGAACGGTGGCGGATCTACGTCAGGAACACGCAGCAGCGGCCGGTCCGGGCGCGGGTCCAGCTCGGTCCCGCAGGGGGGCGACTACGACGGTAGCAACGTTGGCCCTTCTGGTTCAGCCAAGATCGAGGGCCACGTTGGCTTTGGGCCCGTGTTAGACATGAAGCCCTACCTGACCCCCCAGCTTCAGCAGACCGTCTTCCAGAAGGCCATCTGTCGCCTATTCGCCGTTGTTGTGCACAGCGGCAAGAACAGCCACTCAGGGCACTACATAGCATATGTCCACAACGTCACCAAGAAGGAGTGGTGGATGATGGACGATGCCAAGGTTGTGCGCTCGTCGTGGGACGAGGTGCGCAATGCTGAGGCCTACATGCTATTTTACAGGGTGACCTCCCACCCGGTGGCGATGCAGCTGAAGAGCATCGCGGATCGGAAGGAGGAGAGGGCGCGCAGAGTCATGCAGGAGATACGCAAGAGGGAGGAGGCGAAAAAAGCTGAAGCGATAAAATCCGCCAGAGCCGCCGCCGCGGCGCTGCAAGATCTGGTGGAGAAGAGTCTGGACGACCACCCTAAGGTCCCCCCTAGTGCGACTGCCGATGTCCCCCTGAACGATGTCACACTGAGCGATGTTGAGGATTCCACAACGGGCGTCTCGCTAGGCAAGCGCCGGCGTCCTGCTGTGGCCTCTGGGGTGGAGTGGGCTCGCGTCGCCACGACACTCTCCCCTGAATATCTGCCTCTGTTCACGCGCATCCAAGAATTCATTGCGGAGAACGTGACCTTCAGTCCGGAATTCTTCGGTTATATCACTGAGGAGTACCATCGCATGAATTCCAAGCTGAGCATCGCGCGACGCGTCAGGAATAACAAGCGCATTAAGACCTTGCTCGGAAAAGGCCCCGGGGGTGTGTACCCGCCCGAGGATGTGATTGGCGGCGCCGTGGATATAAAAGGGGGGATATTGGACTTGTTCCATCAGATATCAATCATGTACAAGAATACCAACAAGGGCTCTGGGATAGAATCATTTTTGCTCCCGAAGATAGATTCAGGAGCAGGTACTCCAACGTCGGCCGATATTGCCGCTAAGGAGGAGGATGATAAGCTCACATCCAAGGATCCTGCTGTTACCACTGAATTTGTACCTTCCAGTCCTGAGCTGACTATTGCACAAGATAATGTGGAGAACTATGATGGTGCATTGTAAATCAGGAATGATAGTTCGAAATTAATTGAAGAAGAGACACTACTGTTGTCAACATTTAGCAGGTATAAAGTCAAATTAAACCAAGCCTGTTTGTTGGATGCACTGCATGCATACTCGAACATCGCTTTAACTTACGAAAATAAAATAAACATATCAATACGAGATTTAGTTTGAATAATTATAACATGGTAGAAAAGGTTTCCAGGGATACTCTTGCGTTGGCATTCTGGGGAATATTGATGCAATTTTGCAGTATACTTTTGTAGACCACACCAATGAATTCAATGCTCCGGGAGAGAGTGATGTTTGATTTTTATCATTTAATAACTGTGAGAGCATCATCAGCTCAGGCCAGCTCTCTCATTCTCTCTCTTTTTAGAGATAATAGAATGAGACTACCAGAATTGTAACATTTTAAGTCTTAAGTTACAAAATTTGAGTCACGAATCATGCAAACATAATGGGACATTAATGTTCCCTTTGCGATTCTCAAATGCCTTTGCAATTTCTTATATGTTTGCAATTTTTACATTTGCAAATTTCATGTTTCATTTTATTGTTCCTAGGTGGACGTTTGCAATTTTCATGTGCGTTTGCAATGCTCATTTGTGTTTGCAACTTTCATAATTGGAAGTCCTGATAATGGTGATTGAAATCAACAGCAGAGGGAATGAAAACAGTCAACATGTTATTTTAACATGAGAATTTCTCTGCTGTCAATAGCCAGTCCGCAAAATTCTAATTTTTCCTACCAAATTAGGCAGGAATTCTTAGTTTTTCTTGGAATTTTTCCAAATCTTGGTTGAGAGGATATTGCAAAACGTACTACATTCCTCAGTAGGGGCTCCTGGATTCTTCAAATTTTGATACCCTCTCAGCAAGAGGACTTCAAAAATCTACCTTTTCGTTGGAATTTTGAGCCCTCTTGATTTCCTATGCTATCACAATTCAGGACACATTTTTTAATGCCAAGATTGATTACCATGGTGTCCACTGGCCAATATGGAGTGAATTATTGCCCAATCATGTTGAGTGGCTTCCAGCAAAGCTCCAAACCACCTCTGTTGGTTGATGCCTTTGGTGCTGCATAGGCATGTTGCCACTGCCATTTAAATGGCCAGCAATGGCGGTACGATGTTTGATCCCAAAATCAGTGAGTATGGCATCTACCAGGACAATATGGAGTGAATGATTGCCTGATGGCAGAATCCAGTGGCTTCAAGTGAAGCCCTGGATCTGATGTCTGCTATAACTGGTGATAGGCTTGGTGTTGCACCAAAGCATTGCCATGGCCGTCAAAATGGCCATCAAAAGAGGAGTATTATTTCGTCCTCATTTTTTTGTTAGACCATAAATGTAGATAACATGGTTCTGGACCTTTTTTTTATTTTTTATTTTATTTTTTATCCTATTGGAAGAAAAGCAAATAACGTCATTGGAATATGGAATATGTTCCAACCACTTAGAAATAGCTAAAAATCCGTTTCCGATCTCCCGTGTAGTGTACTGTTCCTACTTAGAAAAATTAAGGAATTCCATTAGAATTCCAATTTCTTAATTTCTATCCAGTGAGATTTTCCAAAAGTTTTCTGACCGGAATTGTTGGAATTCCAAGATCAGAATCGGAACTCCGAAATCCGCCGCTCCCAGAAATTGGAAGCCAAAATCGGGAGATTATAACATAGTTATAGTGGATTTAAATTAAAACCAATACATAGAGCTATTTGTTAGTATGTTTTTAGTCTAAGTGTATAGTATCACCGACCACAATTGTCGCCAGTGGGCCTGGGATTTTTCACAAAATTGAGGTCAACAAAAATAGATTCATATCTTCTGTAATTCTGTAATTTTACGAATCTAACGAATCACTTCTGTGGGGACCTCAATAAACCCCTTGTCTGCGCATTCCTTGTGTTTTGTGGTATGGATATAATGAATCCACACCACTGGAGGTGGGAACGTCTCCACCATGGTGGTGGAGTTTGTGTGTTGTTTGTCTATGTGATAGGGAAGTAGTTTTTGGTTCCCGCCAGAATGTGGAAAACGATACTATGTACGTATTACCATACCTTACTCTCTCAAGAAGTGTTTGCCTCCTCTTTTTTCTTCCCCTTCCTTCCTTTTAGCCAGTTTTGTCTATACGGCTAATTCTTCGTTGGAATCAGTATTTTCTGCGGGGAGGACAGAGTAGTAACCGGTAAAAGCCACTCGAATCATAGCGCGGGGTTGAGCACAACTAACACACGGGGGCCATTTCCGCATGCTTCCTTAATACGCAGTACACCCCCTCCCCCTCCCTGCTATCTAACACATCGATTCGAGCCAAATATCACCACCATCCCATCGGATAAAGCCTAATAGAACTTAGACCATGCCAACGAACGCCCAACACCGGAACTACAGGAAGACCTACAAGACCCCCCGCCGTCCCTTCGAGAAGGAGCGCCTCGACGCGGAGCTCAAGCTTGTGGGCGAGTACGGCCTCCGGTGCAAGCGCGAGATCTGGCGCGTCCAGTATGCGCTCGCGAAGCTCCGCAAGGCAGCCCGCACCCTCCTCACCCTCGATCCCAAGGACCCCAAGCGCATCTTCGAGGGAGCCGCCCTCCTCCGTCGCATGAACCGATATGGGCTCCTCGCCGAGGACGAACTCGAGCTTGACTTCGTGCTGCAGCTCACCACCCAGAAACTCCTCGAGCGCCGTCTCCAGACCAAGGTTTTCAAGCAGGGCCTCGCTAAGAGTATTCACCACGCCCGCGTCCTCATCCGCCAACGTCACATCAGCGTGGGGGGGCAGCTTGTCAACGTCCCGAGCTTCAACGTGCGCACCAGCTCGGAGAAGCACATCGACATCTCCGCGAACTCGCCCTACGGGCAGGGCGCGCCGGGGCGCGTAGCCAAGAAGCGTGCTGCGGCGAGGGCCGCCGCTGGCAACGACGACGAGTAGACGTATAAACACATGTAAAAATAATATCGCATAATAGATCATTAAGCATTTGCCTTTTTTTATTTTTTCTTGTCTAAGTATGTCTCTCGCACACAGTTCGCACCTTGTCATGACTAATTGAATAGTGATACATAATAAACAGGATGCAGAATCAGATAATATGGGGCATACAGGAATGTCTGGAGGCCAGTTGTTGACCGTACAATACAGGCTTGATGACTATTACTACGCTTTATGCCATCACGGATTTAAAAAATACAGTATTTGCTTCATTGCGTCAACTCTAGCGGATGAAAATTGCAGAAGTTTGGGGGGAGGAGGAGATGAGGGTGTAAGTGCAGGGTTGGTTGATAATGAGCTAACATAGATTAAGACTTGAGTCTGCCACATGATTTCCGTGGCGAGAACATCCATTAAACCAATGATTTACCTACTCTCTATTGCTTCTTCTTTCCCTTCTTTTTTCGATTGCCACCTGCCCCACTCATCGCTGTGCCAGCTTTACTGCCAATATTTTTTCTCTCTTCGGATGCTTTTAGCTTCTCTTCTTCCAAGAGCTTCATCTTCCCCTCTAACCTCTTCTGTCTGTTGGGAAGGCCAGATATAACTAGCGCCAATTTTCTAAGCAATTGCTTCTTGCCCCTCCCTTCGCACCTTCCTTTGTTCTGACTATCATATGTTTCTTCGTCAACCATATCTGGAATGGAGTCGTCCATATCATACGCTCCATCGGGGGACATGTCCAATACCCCGTTCTTGGTCGCTCCTTCCAAATCCACCAAAACACGACCCGGGTTGTCCCATCGACTGGAAGCATCCCGTGAATACCCCTTATGGGGTTGAATGACGTGTCGTACATTCAATCTCACCAGAGCCTCGTGAATATCCTGCATGGTTGGTCCCGGTACGGCATCCTTGGCGGCAATCCGACGGCCGAGCTTTACCGTTTTGTCAGAGTCGAGATAATTGGGATAAACAGCGCTGAATGTCTTAAATTTCATCGTGAAAGTTTCGCCTACCGACGAAGGAGTTGTTCAGAACAAAGGACGTGTGATGAGATCAATTATTCTTATAATAAGGGGGGCACATAATCGGGTCACCGTCCACGCATACTGAAAAGTGACTAGGGGGGAAAGAAGAGTCGACCGGTCTCACTCACTCACCCATGGGCCATATCATGAATCCGGCATTAGTATCGGCCTTAGGTGGGAGGTGGATCATTTCATCGGGAAGGACGGCGAGATCCGCGAGTGGATTGATTGGCATCTTTGGCCCGCCGCTGCCTATTTGCTTGACACGAACGCGCCCTTTTCCCATGGCTGAATATTTATTAACTTGTAATTCAGTGGACCTCCTGGACGACCACAGCTGGAACGAAGCTGTCGTAGAAAACAGACGTGACTGTATGTTGTGGCATAAATATGGTAGCCACTTTACCTACCTACCGTTGAGGCTGAGATTGTATTCGGATACTCGGATAGCCGGGAATTTTTGTTGAGAATCCACGATTGAAACTTCCCTCCGGCTTCACTTCCCGCTTATCCTTTCCCCAAAACGTGATTGTTTTAGGTCTGGATACTAGTTGGGAACATGTCAAAAAATTCAAAAAAGTTGCCTGAACAAAAAAAAAATCGGAAAGAATCTTCCCGGCTATCCGGAGGGCACTTCCCGAGCGGCCGGGAAGTGCCCACTTCCCGAGCGGCCGGGAAGTGCCGTCCGGATAGCCGGGAAGTTAAATTTCCCATTTTTTCTGTCAGGAATACGGGGCAAGCAACATACCATGGATAGCATATTCGATGCCAATGGTAGATTCATTCGCTACCCAGAACTGCGATCGGCTGTTGCCGAGCGCATTTCTTTAGAGATGACCGACCCCGAAGTAGAGGAGTTCCGCAATCTACGGCAGATGACGTTCTCTCAGCTTGAGCATTTTGATCCGATGTCCCCCGGACCACGGAATATCGACGCCGATGTTGATCCTGACGAGGAGAACTCAGCTGATGAGGTTTCCTTCAAAAGGAATAAGGGTCATGCTCCAAAGCGCTATCATTATAGCATTGGCAAGTATGAGGAATCCACTTACTACTGTCAGTTTCTGTCGGACAAGCTCGTTCGCTCACCTAGCGGACGTAATGTAACGGTGCGTGAAATGACTGAGCACTTGTCATTGAAGCCACTTAGTACGTTTCGTGTATGGTTTCGCGTGCCGCTGTATAAGGTTGTGGAGATTGCGGACCGCTTCATTTCGGAGGGTTGGATTGGTTTGTCACAGCACTGTCGTAGTTTGGATCGCCTTCAGATTAAGTCAGAACTTCTCGTGATGGGCGCGCTCGCAATGATTGGAGGCTCGGTTCGTAGCTTCCGCCAGATGCATACTGTTACACAAATTTGCGCAACGGAACACAGTAACTTCTTCTTGCTGTTTGTGGAGAAGATGGCTGGCCTATCGGATGAGTTCATCCACCTGCCTCGAACCCCAGCAGATTTATTTCAGGTGATGGAGCATTACGAAGAGGTTGGTCTTCCTGGTGCCGTCGGTTCTGTTGATGTTGTGCACGTACGTTGGGCTAACTGTCCCGCCGGTGACTTTAATCGGTCCAAGGGTAAGGAGTCCTATCCATCGCTTGCTTTTCAGTGCATTACTGACATTGATCGTAAGATTCTCGGAGTATTTGGTCCGCAGTTCGGGAGTCAAAATGATAAACATATCGTAAAGCTCGATCCCAACGTGCATGAAATTGGAAATGGATGGTACAGCGAAATAGAATGGAACTATTACGCTGAGGATGGAGAAGTTTGTACGGAAACTGGTGTGTACCTGATATGCGATAATGGATATTTATGCTGGCCAAGTACCATCTGTCCGTACATGCGGTCAGAGTCACGTGGTACCAGACTAGAGGATTTATTCTCGACCAATATTGAGAGCGTAAGAAAGGATGTAGAATGTGTATTTGGCATTCTCAAATCGAGGTGGGGTTGTCTTGATAGGGGTTTTAAACATAGAAAGATGAAGGTCTGTGGAGATATCTTTCGAACGTGTGCTGTGTTACATAATATGATGTTGAGTGAGATGGTGCGAGATGATACAGCATCTCGCCTGCATCGAGGTCAACATCTTGCAAATGACGGTATGTGGTTAGAAGGGCCGACCGAGATGAGTGAGTCCGTACCAGGAAATGAAGACACACGTAAACTTAAGCAGGAATTTGATCGTCGTCGAACTCTACTAGCTCACCATTTAAAAGTTTGGAGGGAGAAAAATAAATAGAAGATAATTAATCTCAACAGACTTCCCTAAATATTTGATTATTTGTAGCAAAACATTTAATTACTTTTCCGTCCAGCAGTAGATGTCGAAAGATTGTCCGAATTTCCATCAAGTCGGCGCTTCTTCAAAAATGGCAATTCCGAAAGCAAGTCATGGGCAGTCTGATCATAATCATCCTCGCCCTTCCCCCCCGTAGCACGATCCTGGACACGAATATAAGAATCCTTAAACTGCGCGAGCAACATCAGTTGCTCCTTCACCTGGTCAATTGCACCCGAATCTATCGTTTGTGCCATCAACGCTGCCTTACTACTCATAATTGACGATTCCACACGTTGCCGTTCACTTCCATGATTCTCTACAATCCTGTCTCGTTCTCTCCTTTCAACCAAGTCCTCTCGAGTGCCTGCGCGAATACTCTGGCGCGTCACTCCCGGCGCAACCTCCGTAGGATCTCCTGTGATGTCGGGATTACATCTGTGAACGAGAACAGCAAGCAATAAATTGGTTGATGAGTGAAGCATCCACCAACCATCCGGAATTTCCGCAAATTGATCTTCGCCATTGTTCGACGGGACATAAACTGTGCCCGTGGCTGCACAATACTTTTTGAGAATGAATTCTATCTTCATGTCCATAAGACTCTTCCCGCTGGGAATTTGATGTAACGGTGACCCCACTCCCTTTATAACTGTCGCTAGTGCTCGAACTCCTTTCATTACATCGCACGCCTTCGTATAAAAACCTTCAGGAGAATTGGTCTTCGCCCTAAAGTATTTTTCGACCATTTTCACGCGAACGGTGGCATCGGCGAAACGTTGCAAGGGAATCATACGAATTAACGATTTGTACTTATCGTGAACAAGTGGTGCGATTTCAGTCTTCCGCATCGAACGCATACTCCTCACGGTTGTCAGAGCCTCAACCATATAAGCCGCCTCAACCGCAACTCTATTCTGCAACGATATAGGAACAGCGCCCATGAAATGATTNTCAGAGCCTCAACCATATAAGCCGCCTCAACCGCAACTCTATTCTGCAACGATATAGGAACAGCGCCCATGAAATGATTGACACGATCGTGAATGTCAAATTGTCCCACGGTATAATCGGTTATACCATAATCATCCTCACGGACTTGGATATCTCCCCCTCCCTCATCCCCTGAAAAGTAATGCTCTTCTAATGCAACAGCATCAAGATCGATGTCTCCCACGGGATCATCATTCTCCTTGGATTGCAGGGTTGCTGGGGTCCTCTCCTCACCTACTATCAACGGCTCCAACGCCTTTGGTCGTGACCTGACTCTCCACATTCACAATCCGGGCTCTCACAATGACTTCCTGCGCGTTCTCAACGCCGTCCTTCTCCAATGCAGAGCTATAGTTGTAATTCGGATGATGCCAACGGCAATAGCATGCCACAACATCATCATGACCCTCCCTACTTTCCCATGCGGCTTGACAGATGTGATAAACAAGGACCTCACATCCTTCATTCTGGCACGGTAGCGGTGCTAAACCAATCATTGTGCACAGTATCACCTGATGTCAATCACATTGATAAGATGGGCGAGTGGCAATGCCAGTGGGGGGAAAAAAGAGGCTGTGATTCAGCCAAATCATTGTCCGTGTCTTGACGGGAACCAGCGGCAGCAACTCGGGGCGAAAACGCGTACCAACACGAACCGTGCGTGGGATAGCAGGTGAGTGAATGCTGTGTCCTCATTGCTGTGAAGTAGGTAAGGAACGACGGGCACCTCAACTGCCACCAGCAGGAGGTCAACATCCTTGTGTGCGTTGCATACAAGGGAGGAGCAATGGCTGGATGCGGCGAGATGTGAGAGCAATGCTATGTGCGTCTGCAGGCATCTACAGAGAGTGGCCCAAGAAATTCCTTGTGACTCTGCATATCCAACTATCGGCCACAAGGCCGGACCTGTGATTATATTCTGACCTGGAAATAAATCCAATCAGTCAAAGAAAGCAGAAAAGAAACCCTGCAAGAAAAAGCAACTTCCCGGCTATCCGAGTATCTGAATACAATCTCAGCCTTAATAGAGCAGTAGATCGAAAAGCTATAAAGTTCACTTCTCGTACCAGCAGGTTTTCACCCTTCACCTAGAACCACATCGCCATTCTAATGCTATCAT
>JALLPB010000312.1:0-14108 GCA_036939975.1 Cyclostephanos tholiformis | reverse complement strand
CCGTACTGTTGAAACCGTTCGGCTGCCCTTCCCCCCCCCCCCCCCCTGGGCATATTTGCATAGTACTTGTATGATTCAACTGCACATGCCCCCTTCCGTCGGAATCGCGTTTGGGATGTAACCGTAATTCGTCACCTGCGCGAATAGGACAACCATACCCGCCAACAATGCCAAATACGATACCCCCTCGGCCGCACCGAGTATCCCACCCGGCCCCGGAGGCAATCCGGTACCCTGAATATAATATTTTGATATGACGAACGAAAAAGGATTTCCTTAGAACAATGAAATTGGTAGGATATAGTATGTTTCACGCGCATATTATTGGTTTATATAGCATCGGCGAGACGCCCATCGACGCAACATCACAAAATAATACCACCGACGCAACATCACTCACGGTACGAATCTTGGTGAAGAGGGAAAGCCCGACGAGGACCAATACGCCGAGGTAACTCAAGCCCTCGGCGGCGCCGAATAATCCGTACGGGCCGGCGGGGAGTCCGCAACCGGTACGTAAGAGTACCGATTCCGAATACAACATTATCGACGACGCGAGCATGCCCACCGTACCGAGTAAGATCGCATCCGAATCGACCATCGATGCGGGCGTCGAGGATTCTGTACCTCCATCGTTGGTACCGCCCCGGAGACGAACGGCAATGATCGGGCGTCGCGAGCGGGAGGGGGGTCGCGCGATGGAAACTCGAGAGGACGCGAGGGAGAAGGAATATGTCGGTGAAAATATATGCGTCGTCGATGCGATGATTAGCATCAATGCGTATGCCGCGCGCTGCCTGCCGTTCGTGGTCGCGACCATGATGTTGGTTGTAGGATTTCCCTTTTTTTTGTGTTTTTTAATAAATAAAATAGTGTACGATAGAGTTGAAGGCCGAGAGACAGAATTTACGATGTGTAGGAATTTCATTCCAGAAACAGACTTGTGACGTCACACACGCCACCGTGCCATTGTGTGTATATTTATTTTTGTTTTCCCCACACATCACACCCCCACGACCATGACGACGATGAGCATCGGCGTCGTCGCGTCCGTCACCCTCCTTCTATTTCTGTCCACGACCTCGATGAATATGACAATGTCGGGAGCGAACGCCCTCTCCCAATCGATCGTGGTAATCGGGCTCAATCCCGCATTGCAGAAGCGATTCGTATTGCCGATCGATACGGATCTCGAACCTGGTAACGTCCATCGATGCGCGAGGTTAGACATCGGGGTGGGCGGCAAGGGTCAGGACGTCGGGGTGGCATTGTCCTGCCTCATGCAATCATCGACGAAGAAAAGGGAGGAGGAGGAGAAGGTGGGGGATGAGAAGGAGACTGCTCCATGCGACGTGTCATCGAGGGTGATAATGGCGCAATTCCTCGGTGCGGGGGCGGAGGGCGACGCGGTGTCATCCGCCTTGAGGTACAGGCACGGACTAGTCGATGACTCGCTAACTATTAGGAACGTCGCCCCGTTGAGAACGTGCACCACCATCGTGGGCGCGAATCGCGCGACGGAGTTGGTGGAAACGTCGGGCACCGTAACTAACGAGGAGATGATGGAATTGATGGACAAAATCGACGAGTTGACATCGGGGGGGGATGGGAAGGGGGCGGATTGCGTTTGCGTCATGGGATCGATGCCGCCGGGTTGTCCTGAGGATACCTACGCTACCATGATATCTCGACTCGCGGATCATGGTAGCCTCGTTCTCGTCGATTCCGTCATCGGATTGGATCCGCTGTTGGGATCATTGAAATCTATATACGACAACGACGATGACGAGTACGACTCGTCTAATAAGAATGGGGGGGGGTACGCGGTCCTGAAGTTGAATGCCGCGGAGCTTTGCAAGTTGGCGAGCGTGACGAAATCGGGAGGCGAGGGATGTCAGGTCGCGTATGAGGAATTGTCGATCGCATCTCGTAAGTTCGTTGCCAAATACGCGAATGCCATGGGCGGATTGGAGTATTTGTGCGTGACCGACGGAAAGGTGAGAGGGATATGTGCGCATGCTTAAATGAAGGGAAAATCGAATCGCCATTATGTGGCCACACGTCGTTAATTTGTCATGCTCTAACGATACAGCCTCTTCGCTCGCGATGACATGTTAATAACTACTATATACAAAGTTCCCCGGTTACGTCGTGGAGGTTCCCAAATCAACATCGTCCGCCGCGTCCGGTGGGGGCGAAAGTTTCCGTACGTGGCAACTCCCTACGGTGGACCTGTCGAATAGGGGCACGTTGTACCCCATCGGTGCCGGGGATACAGTCTCGGGCGCGACTTTGGCGGCGATGCAATACTTGCGTCGTGGCGGTTTCATAGAGGGAAGAGGGGGGGGCGTCGTGCCATCCGAGGTTGGAAAACTCCTCTCGGAAAAAAAGGCGGAATGGAGCGGCGATATTGGCGGTGGCATATTGAAATCGGAAGACGACGACTCGAGTCGCGACATTGTCACGGCCTTCGCGTTCGGATTGGCCTGCGGGTCCGCGAGCTGCCTGCGGGAGGATAATTCTGTCTTCGATGTGGACGATGCGATGTCTTTCTTCGGGGATATGTCGAAACCCATCGTTCGGTCGATTACCTCGATGGACGTATAGTGCTGCCACGCTCCGCTGACAAGCGTGCTGGAACCTAATAAAATAATGGTATTCTTTAGCTGTTATATGCACCCCTGAAATCTAGCCGCGATTAACACGAGTGCCAGGGAAGGCTTCAGGCGTGGGTGGAACTCTTCGTTATAGCCATGAGTAGACTCCCGTGAAACGACGAGGCCGATTGGGCCGCTTCCAAGTTAGGGACCAAGCGGGCGCTTAACTGGCATGGCCTGGACGGATCAAGATTACGAAGCAAATACTCTCTCGTGGTGGGGATGGCTTCGGGAGTGGAGGAATTGGGAGTGCAGGTTTGGTGATGATTGATGGCATGGAGGAAGGCACTTCTCTGACCCGGGTCCGTCAACAAACGAAACTCCCCGTCTTTGCATTGGAGGAGAGAGTCTACCAGCTCGTATTCTCCAGGGAGCACTCGCATAAGGGGCAGAGCCCGCGACAACAACACTTCGACCTCCCCAATCAGATCGCATGCCTCTTCGCATTTCGTTGCCGTCGACGTGGAGACATACACCAGCGGACCTGAATCGTCCGCCAACCTTTCCGGAGCAATGTGAAGAAACCCATCCGCGGCATCCTTGGTCAGCATTTCGAGGGCAGCATCTATGGCCGCCCGTAGTTTGGCAAGCCCGATAGCCACGGATCGAATTTTGTTTGCGGGCCCGGCGGCTCCATCGACTAGAACGAACTTAACATTCGTAAACGTGACGGATAACACTTGATTCAACAACAAGGCCGGGTGCAATGTTTCGAAAGAATGAAGCACCATTTCGACGGTCGAGTTGGGATTAAACAGAGGCTCTTGGTCGAACGCGGGGCAAGGTTCGGCCTCCTCCCACGTGTCTTCCCAAAACGCCCTCAAGCTCATCAAAATAGCAATAGCCTCCGAAGCCTCTTCAAGAGCAAGCGTTTTGGCTTCCTCGGGAGACATCTTCGAACGGCGATCAATCGAACGACGGGCAGTTTCGCCGTTGACTTCTTCGTTGAGGGGATTTGCAGGATTCCCATACCAACGAACGAAGTCCTCGAATACCGCCCCGGGATTCGCGGCCTTGAAACTGCTCATATCGCTGAGAAGTTTTGGCTTTTGTAACCTCTGGGCTAGGTCAATGCGACTCTTGATCGAGGGCCGACGCTCCGTGTTTTTGCCGAATCCCATGAATTTCTTCTGCTTTTGTTCCTCTTCGTCGGTCATGGGCATGGTCCGTTGCAAGTATGGAGCATACAACTGACATAATGTTAGTAAGTGAGTAAACATGCGAGGGACCAATTTATGAAAATATCATTGACTGCTAACCTGATCTCCAGATGAAACTAATGGCAAAGCGTTTGGGACTGGACACCTTGCGCCGATTCGATTGTGACTAGGACCTACAACAACGGCTTGAAGCATGAGCATTCTCTCTATATCACTATTCTTCTGTTTCATGTCAGGACTTCTATCGGGAGAAAACACTTCGTCATCCGGGTCAAAAAATTCGTCATCGTCCTCGCTGCTTTGATTTTCCGATACAGTACCACCCGATTCCGTTGTATCATTGATCTCGTCATTCCGTTTATCGTGCAAAGATTCTATTGACATCTTGCACTCAATGCATATATTGTAAACCTGCAACATCTGGTTTATGATGCAATGGTCTCGGTCTGGGTCAGGTTCTGATGAGTTAACGAAAGCGGCGTGGCTGGCCCGATGTCCCAGAACACGAGTGTCTACTATTTGAATACCAGCGTGAGGCTTATCGGTATTGTCCAAGCCAGGAACAAAGCCCAGGTTCGGCAAACTCTCGTTGTTATCCCAACGGGTTCTTAACTCCTCGACGAATGAGAGCCACAGACGCACCATCGATGGTGGCGTCCGCAATCTTGCCATGTGTGCAAAAAGAATAGACAAGAGTCGACCAGGAGGCGACCCTTTGCGTTGAGACTGAAGTTGGTGATTTGTAGAATGCCATTTACTATTGCCAATCGAAAATACTTCAGCTGGTGGAGCTGGGTATGTGGTGGACTGGATTCTCTGAAGTGCTTCGTTAGTGGCTCTATCAAAGTCTGCAGCTGATACATCCATATTTATATCCCCCCAATCAAGAGCATCAATTAATCTTTTTGTGACGGGCCCTATTTTCGCCAAACTCAAGGATTTATTCAGGATGCCCTCAGTGTTATTTTCTCCACTAGTGCTCTCTCCAGCCATCTGGACTACAATATTTCTTTTGGTCAAATGACCAGGAAGAGTGTCTGACCTCAAACTTCCGCACCTCAGCAATGCCGCGAGCACACACCTGGTATTTGCGGATAGTGTGGCGCAAGGTGCATCGAGGTCAAATTCAGCATTCGCCAAAAAGATAGGTTCCCGGGGGCCGAATTCGTGGTGACCTCCTTCTTTTTCTAAAACGCCCATCCCAATCGGATTCAGAGCCGCGCTTTGCAACGCGTACTCCATATCGAGAAGCTCGGATGGGGTCGAGGCAAAGTTAGAGGATCGAATTCTCAAGGGAAGTTGTAGAAGTGTCGGGGGGATGTTTGAAGTGTCTTCTTGCACGGCAATGACACCCCAAGTAACACTAGCAGACAGCGATACAAGTGGGTTTCCCTCGTTCGGTCCCCACATGGGTTCAGGTCTATTTATCAATGGAGATGATGCCCGTCTGAGAATCAGCAAAGCGTGCTGCTGGCATTGTTCTCTGTACCTCTCGACTGGTGATGAATCATCATCCGTTGAAGCAGAACTAGCTATTCTCCATTCTTGATTGCTCATGCTTCCTCGGTTATGTCCTTCGTTATTGCCTCGTTGCTCCCAGTGATAGCGATGCCTCGCTGCAGATAGGACTACTGCGTCATCTGATGAAGGACATTGTGTCAGCAACACTTTAGCGAGGCCATTCAAAGTTGACAAATGCAGAGGCATCACCTGTGTCGGGATGTAGTACAATCGATGGGTCGATCGGAATGTTCCTGACAGACACATGCCGGATAGTACAGGCGAGGAAAGGAGGAGTTTCATTGAGCTCTCGACGTCGTTATCCCCTTGTCCAACAATAGTACTGTCTCTAATCTGGAGAAGATTGCGTTCAAGGCGAGATGAAATCCAAGAAGGCGCAGCTTTTTCGTTCATTCTTCCTCTCGTGATCGGTTCTCCTGAGTCTCCGCAATAATCACCCCAGATTCCAAACACAGGAATGCGGCAATCGTTTTCCGATGCGGCCAGATTCAGCGCGGTTTGAAGTAACGCAGTGAGTGATGCGGTAACTTCGGCGTGGATTTCGTGCTGGTTCCGATGAAGTTCAGTTAAATCCAAGGTATGATCATCGTCATAATCGTCACTTTCAAAACTTTCGTACTCAGAAAAGCTGCCGTTAAGAGTAAAATTATCGTCATCGGTGACTTCCATCGATTGAAGTTGCATCTGTTGTTTTTTTCGACGTCGATTTTCCTCTAATCTTGCATGCTTCCTTTCTGACTGGCGGCACCTCTCGTGCATTTCAAATCTTTGCCTTTCTATAGCTTCGTTGATGTTGCTCTCGATACGAAAATGAAGATCATTGTAAAATGATTCAATGTCTTGGTGACCTTTGTCGAACGAAATTTCATTATGATCAAGGCAAAGGGTGATGTGTTGTCCGATATCAAACAAACTCGATAAGTCCCGAGTCAAGCCGGCGGCCATCTTAGTTTGGGAGCCAAAAGAACAAAAAGCGGTGTCATCATCCTTGGTTGTTGTGGAATGCGTTGTAGACGAAGAATTGTAGTATAGACGATCTGTGCCACAAGGTGAAAGGATACCTAACTCCCCTGTCAAGGAAAAAGTGGACGAGGATATGCCCGGCTGTAATGATCGCGGAGCACTTTCTGCTCCATGGTGAACAATTTTATCACCACGTCTTTCTACTGGAAAAAATGGTGCGTCCCAAAGTTTCAGCAGCAGAGGTATGGTATACTGACGTCGGCTCCAATTGACAGAACCATTTATCTGTTCGGGTGAATACCCTGTCGTTTGGAAAAGGAACTTTTGGCTTCTAATACATCGCGCTCCACGATGACAGCTTTCTCTTTTCACTATCTTTCCTGTATGCGCGGATCGGGAATTCTTCGGCGGAGTGCGAGGCAACCTTGGCTTTGGTTTCGAAGATGATGACGGCGATTGGGATTGTGGCATTTTCCGCGTGACATTACAACTACGAGGTAGAGTTGCACTCTCATCCCCCATCCATGAGTGTATTGTTCTAGCCCTATTAGCAAAGCCTCTCTCGCATATGTCCATGCTCATACATTGGATTGGAGGGTCAACATCTATTGTCTTGTCTCGGCAAGAGTTTTTCTCCTCGCCAACTACTGGAACCTCATCATCTAAATCTGATTCCTCCTCGTCCAATTCTTTCTCAGCATCTTCCATCTTTTCGGCCCAGTCTAAGGAAACGTGCCAGTCACACCCTTGATGAACGCGCCATTGACGCAAAGTGATACCAACATCCCGAGCGAGTCGTTCCAGAGGAGTGGAGCATGAGTGATCCACGTTGTATTCTTGTTGAAAAAAGGGTGTTGAGTCGGTAATGCTGCTCGTTTGACTGCGAGCACGAGACAACTTTGCGCTGGATGGATGTTTGAATTTCATTTGCTTGGCGCTGACATCGCTGCCAGACTGGCGCGGAGACCGACGAGAGCGTGATGGCTCCTTATCTTGAGAGTGAGCATCGTTAGCGAGAGTTGGCGCATTATTGTAACGGTACACGGCGCATCTATTCTCATCATTGTCCATGGCATCACCCTCGCAAGGGTCGACATCAACGTTATGTACGACGTTAATGATATCATCCAGCACAGAATCATTCATATCGATACTAGTATCCATCGACTCATCAAAAGCAAAATGGTTCATTTTCGTCGGTGATGGACTTTTCAGGGATGAATATTGGGTAATGCAATCCATGGCCGATACGGTAGCAGGATGTGAGGACAATGGCTCTCCTACCTGTGGTGACATAGATTGTGGAGGACGATGCGATGATGTTGATTCTTCATTCAAAGTTTCTACGAGCGTATTAATCATTTGCCGCGTATCGGACTCAATGAATGATTCGGGTTGCGGCGAGGCTTCACGTAGTGACGTGGATGGCCAAGGAGGCTGCATTGCAGAGATATCTGGATGAAGTGGAGATGACGAAGACGTCTTGTCCGCTGTTTGAGTTTTTATATGATCCATACTACCGACAACTGATTTTCGATTGAGTTTTGAATGATCAATGAAAGAAGTCGGGGATGGGGAGACTATGTTGAACCCACCACTACCTCCAACGCTTACAACGGGAATTTCTGCGAGGTTGCACCAGTGTGGTCGTTGCGGTCCCGAAATTAGGGCTTTGCTGGAGCTCAATATTCCACCAACATGTTTAGTGCCGACATTATCGTCCGGCTCATCTTCCCGCTCGTGAAAATCAATTGATGAATCCATCGACATGTTGATATTCATCCATTTATGAGAACCTTTAAACTTTAAAGGCGATGGACCCAATGCCGCGGAAGAGAATCGTCCCATCAACTCAATGCCCGATATGGAAGTTTGCGGCGTGCACTCCTCTTCTAAAAAAACTTTTTCACCAAGAGATTGAGGTACGACACACGTAGTAAACGATTGATTTGAGGGTGCTAGCAATTCATCACTCGAAAATTCCAGCCGATGCAGCTCATGGTATGATTCTACTTCGTCGTGATCTATATCACCACTTCCTACACATGTTGGAATATCCCCCGGTTTATCTTTGTTTGTGTCAGTTGCAGCCTCGTCACTTCCCTCGTTGCGTGATTCTTGATCATTATTTCCGTCATGTTGTCCGACAGCCCTGGGCTGTGTGCCTTTCTCCACTGACGATAGCTCGGAATTGGGTACTTGAGGTAGCGCACGTGATGGAGGAGAGAGTTGTGGTGCCAGCAGCATGTTCTCGTCTCCCTGGCATGATCCTTCTTCGTCGTTGTCATCGATATCACCATCTCCACATGTTGGCATATCCCCCGGTTTATCGTTGCTGTCATTTGCAGCCTCATTACTTTCCTCATCATTCCCATCATTTTGTCCGTTAAATCTGGGCATTGTGCCTTCCTCCTCTGAAGACAGCTCGGAATCGGGTACTTGAGGTAACGAACATAGTTGTGGTTCCGGCAGCATGTTCTCGTCGTCGAGCGATTCCTCCACCTGGTGCTGACTTGGGGGTGATTTTTCTCCGTCGCCATCCTTATCATCGTCTCGATCGCAGTGTGGTATATCCCCTTCGTTGTTGTTCTTTTCGGTTGTGGTCCCATTTATCAGGGATAGGAATCGCTCATAACCACTGTCATTGCTAATATCCTGTTCGTTACTCGCCGTCTCATTTTCCGTCACTTTCGCAACATCTCGGCCGGAGGAGGAGGGATAATTAATTTTGCCAAACACAGCCTTATTTTTGAGCTTACTCCCCAGCTTGCTACCCATGGACCGCCTGCGCGACAGCGAAACCGAGGAAGATGTCGACGACAATGACGTCGAGGATGATGGCGATGGATCATTTCTGCCGGCCGAATCGACGCCGCCATCGAGATCGGAATCATTATCAGAGATCTTGATGGTGGTGATGCCGTTATTGCTGGGGCGGGTGCTCCCCCCCGTGCGGACGTTGCGAGTTTGACCCTTCGGTGCTTCATCGGGGAGGAAACCCCTGCCATACTGTTTTTCCACATGGGAATAAAAATAGTACATGAATGACGTGCATCGATGAATGACAAAAAAGGATGGTAATATATCACGAACCTTCCTCCTCAACTTTTCGTTCAAAATTTCGTCGCGTCCCTCGAATAGTTTCAATACCTTATCGACGGATTTTACTTTTTCGGGGTAATGGATTCTATAGAACGCAGCGAGGCGAGCCTTATTCGAATTATTTAAGGCCTCTCTGCCTTTCTCAGTTTCTTCCCCCGTGCTAACGCCTCGATCCATAGTAGTCATGGCGATTACTTTCGATGTGGTAAGTATGTTTTTCCTTTTATCCAAACGGCATCTTCCAGCAACTCACCACGGATGGTCAAGTAGTGCGGGGTGTGTGTTCGTTGGATGTTGATGTGTGAGAAAGGAGAGTAAGTACCTAGGTAGATGTTATTATGATATCGTGTATCGTATGTAGCCGCGCCATAATAAATCGGCAAAAATCCGTCTCTCTAAAATAGCATCTTGTCAAAATTCTTGTTCCCAATTGAGAGCATCTTCCTGGAACATCCATCACATCATGACCACCATGTCCACCCTTCCGATCTGCAGACTGTGTAACTAACTGGTTCGCGGTGGCAAATACAGCTCGAGCCAACAAGGGTCATTGTAGCCAAGGGGGGCAGATCGAATCTATCTACCCAGCAGGTCCATGTCCAGCGAGAAACAATACAGAACCGCCTTATGCCCAATCAACAGAACAATCATCAATAGTTGGGGCACTACTTGCTTCCTGGTCTCTATATCTGAGCATGGCTATAAATGAATAAAAATGTGATGCACTTTGTATGAGCAAGCTAGTTAGCTGCGGACATAAATAACCAAAATAGAATAAACAAGCAAGTGATTGTCATGAAAAAAGGCAATTTACGTGAAACCTTCCTAAATATATGTAAAATATACTCTACACATAAAATGCCTCCATGAAGAATGATTGATAATAAGATGCGAATCTCTCCCATAATTTGTCCGATTTGGTTAGAAAATAGATCATGATAAGAATTTTTGTTGTGGTATTGGACGTGTGATGTGAGAGGCGAGAGTGTCACACTGGGTTAGGGGGTCTCGTATCTGCAAGGCAATGGCAACTCTCTGCATTCACGCGGAGTTCAATTCGACTTTACACCATAAGGTTCAAACTTCACCATCCAAGGAGAGGATTGCCTCCAAACGTTTACCAAGAACACGGACTCCGGGCTCTGGTCCCACTCTCCATCGTTTCCCCCCTCACTCGCACTCGTGCTCCTCCAGCATCATGTTCACGATGCCATCCGTAACCGGGAATTCCCTCCCCGTTACCTCGCACGTGAGCATCCCATCCACCAAATGCACGTTCATGAGCACGTGGTACAGCGCCCTTAGGAATCCCACATCCTCGGCCAATTCCTTCGACACCGACGGCGGTAATGACGACAGGCCCAGGGCCCCCGCGGCGTGCACGAGGGCTTCCCAATCCAGAATCGGCAGCACGTGCCTTGCGAATTCGACTTCACGTCTCGATGCTGCCATGGCTTCGTCATCGTCGTCGTCCCCACCGTCGGACGCAGACGCGGCGAACTCGTCGACTCGTATCTTGGTGGCGGCGGTGATGCGGGGAGGGGAGGTGGTACTTGACGCCGCGGACGCGTTATTACGCATGACGTTGTGCGTGAGCAATCTCATTTTCCCTCACGTTGTTCGGAGCAGATCGGACTACTCTCTCCGGCGGTGGAATGTTAGCATCGCCATCGTTTTTGATCGGCTACAATACTAGTAGATAGTACTCTATCGGGTGATTGATTTAGTGGTTTGTACTATCGAGGAGAGAAGGGCGGACAGACTAGCATTCTTCTTTGGGGACTCCGCAGCAATCAGAATAAACCTCGCTTTCTTGTGTTCATTCTCAACGGGTTTCTTCGCTTGTGTGAACTCGGATGTGAGTGTGAGTGAAAAGGGAAAAAATGATAAAATATGTGAGACAGAAAGTGAATCGATCAGTCGAAGGGCGGGGCAGCACTACCCAGAGAACTGTACAGGAAGTAACTGCCTCCGCTTTGTTCTTAGCGTTTATTTCTTTGATATATATCGATCTCGTCATCGCGGAGCGGGGTGCAGTCCAGATTCGAATATCGTACAACAGATTGCAGCCACTTTCCCAATCAACAGCTAATCAAAGCAGACATGGTCTCCTTCAACGAGGTAGCGGGCAATGTCCTCCTCTTTGTCCTGGTATTTGGCATGTCTGCGACTGTCGACATAAGCTTGCTTTCGGCGCAACTGAGGAACGTGAAGGCGATAATCATGGGAATCTTTCTACAATTTGGATTATTGCCGTTGTGCGGATTTTTGGTCGTGAGGTTCTTCGAGCTAGAGCGGAGTGTGGCAATCACTCTGTTGGTTGTAACATGCTCTCCTGGTGGGAGCTATTCAAATTGGTGAGATTTTGATGTCTTGAATGTTGTGTGCGATCAAGCTCAATGCCACGAGATGCGTTATCCTGGAACCACTAAAAAAAAGTTCTGAATAATCGTGCGACATCAGGTGGTGCTCCATGTTCAATGCAGATCTTGCCCTTTCGGTTACCATGACCGCCATATCCACCCTCATGTCTGTGGTTATCATGCCAATGAATTTGCTGGTATATAGCAAGTACGCGTTTGAAGCAGCCGTCGTTGAAAATGGGGAGGGGAATGAGGTCGTCCAAAGCATGGATTTCATTTCGCTCTTCATCGCTTTGACCGTGGTCATCTCGGCTATTGGCTTCGGACTTCTTGCCTCAGCGAAGGTTCATTCGTATAAATTCAATATCATCGCGAATAGACTGGGGAATTATGCGGGAGTTTCGTTGGTAGTGTATTCGGCGTTCATGTCGAATGCTGGTGGAGATCATTCTATGTGGGAATATCCGTGGCAGTTTTATGTAGCAGTTTCCTTACCATGTATCGCGGGTATAGTAATTGGGAGTATACTTACAAGTTTTGTGAGCTTGAAGAAGCCTGAGCGAGTGTAAGTGGTACATGAATGGACAGTGCACCAGTTTCTTTGAAATCGCCACTCATTTATTCTTCTTTATCTACTTATAAACAAAAAAATCGTTTGCAGTACATTGGCGATAGAGAGTTGCTATCAGAATGTTGGCATTGCAACATCTGTAGCTCTTACTATGTTCGAGGGGGACGAAGCAGCCAGCGCCTTGGCTGTCCCGTTATTCTACGGGATCGTTACGGTAGTACTTCTTGGTCCTTACTGTATACTATGCTGGAAGGCTGGTTGGACTAAGGCTCCCCGGAATATCTCATTCTGGACGATGATTTCAACATCTTATGAGGTTCTTTTAATTGAGCATAGTAAGGATTTGAAAGCTGTCGAAGTGTCATTGCCAAAGAATGGGCGCGACATGAATGAAAAAATCAATAAGGACGGGGATACAATTTATATCAAATTCAGCGTGACAGATGATGATGAGGAAGACTACCAAAGGGTTAATTGCATATGTATAGATTTGCCGTCATATCCAAAGGAAGCAAGTGGTTATCACCTTCCGGAGAATCCAGATTTAGAAAATCAGAAAGAAGATACTGGGTATCAGCTTCCAGAGGTTCCAGAGTCAGATCATCCGAATGAAGTAAATTGGTATTAGCTTCCGGAGATTCCATAGTCAGATCGCACACAGCTTCAGCAGAAAACCGATGAATGTATCAAGTCAATGCCTTTTCCCCTCTGTATTTATAAACTGATGAATGATCAGAGACTGTTGAAATGTAAATCAATGTATTCTTGTTTCAACAGCTATCTCCTCGTTGTCTATGGACTTGAACATGTCATTCAATGTGAGATGATCCCTCTTTGATGCCACTAATTTTTTTCTGCAAGTTATTGCATGACTTAAGAATTCAATCTGTTTCCTCCATGTGGGACACTATGATGACTGCCGTATATGCAATGGTACCCTGCAAGAGTGAGTACCAAACAGGAAATGGTGTTTTGCTCTTTAATTGGCTGCTAGTTGCACATTGTGCCTTGTTGCACTTGTGGCATTTTGAGCTCACTGGTACTGCACCTACCACCCTTGCAAGTGAGAGGATGTTCTATGCAAACTGGAACCCTTCATCAGCCCTCCTTCATAATCGGACCAATTGGTAGGGTACCCTATCCTGCCAATTCACATGGCCGATCACTGTTTTCTCCTCCTTTACACTCAAGTAGCAGTAGCATATTTTTCTAGTTTTGAGTTTGTTTCTTTTGTTTTGGGGTATTAAATGTGATATCATCCTATTGAGGTTGAGGGAATTTGATAATGCTCCAGTCACAATATGCTATCTGTCCAATGGCATCACTGCTGTGACTGTCGTAAACCAATCATAAAAATAATAGTTTGGATTTGGCTCACCCTAAAAATAGTGTGAAACATTTTCACACTAAGCATAGAATTCATATTCATTCCTTTGTAAGAGCTCTCACTACATCCATGTGTAAGTTTTAGAGTTGCAAATTGGGACAATAAGGCTACTGAACCACTACATAATAACTACTACTTCAATACAAGGTGCCATATTCCCTCATCTCCATTGGTAGAGTGGTCTTAAACTCAAATATTGGGGGGAAATCTGGGGGATTGCCCAAGGGATCAGTGGGGTGTCCACCAAATTTGGGTTTTGTGGCCTTAATTTTTGCACACCCCACCCATAACTCCCTCTATACAGTAATGTCAATGACAATGGTGGCAATGACAACGATGATGATGATGATGATGATGATGATGATGATGACGATAGATCGGAAG
>JALLPB010000311.1:0-19882 GCA_036939975.1 Cyclostephanos tholiformis | reverse complement strand
GGGATTAGGTGGAATGTGTCGTACTCTCAAGTGGGATTGAGATTGGTAAAATATAGGTAAGTACTTCGAGTACCTATGAATATCCTAAAATGTAACATTCATCTCTCCTCCTCCCGCCCCCATCCTCCCGCCCTCCTCCTTCTCCCCGATGCTCAATTCTTGTCGCGTCGTCATCGGCGTTGTCGTCATCGGCGTTGTCGTCATCGGCGTTGTCGTCATTCTTCGCTGTTGTCGATGTTGTTGCTGTCATCGGTCGTCGTAGGAACAACGTTGTTTTAAAGTGATACAGGGAAGCAAAAAATGGCGAGCTCTCTCACAATTTTATGGGCGACGTCCTTTAGGCAAGTTATGTGAACCAGAGCCTCGCAGAATCGTTATTGATCGATTCTGCGCCAACCTAGAAACAGACAGCATTGGTTCTGCGTCAACAGACGACGCGACAATCATTAAATATACTATCATTCAATAAATTAGAAACATTCATTAAATCTATTACTTGGTACAAAAAGCTATGATGGCCATACAACAATAAAATGGAATCGTGAAATCGAGAGACACATGGTGAAAAATGAATGGATATGGGAGAATCGAGAAAAGGGTGCCTTCTCTTTTTGTTAATAAATGGGCGCAGAAACGCTATTGCTGGCTTCTGACTGTTGCTGAGATGTTAGCAATCAGCAACGCGCAGCAACACTAGTATCTCTCAACAACAACATGTTTGGCGCAAGCAGACAAGAGTACCATACTATTCCTGCTTGTGTCTCTCAGATACCAGAGATGGAATGCCACGCAACACCGTCATGTTTGGTCGGAGTGGAGCCCAACACTATGAGAGAGAATCGAGTACGAAAGCTCGTAATTGCCTCTAGGTATTGCGACGACGGATCAATAGAGAAGTGGTGGTGGCGGCGTTAGCGGATGACGACTGACGACCCGGTCATGATGACTGAGTGCAAGCGTAGTAGGGATGGCGACGATGACGAAGCTAGACTCCCTTACTAACGAATATCGAGAAGGATAGAGTTCGAGTTCATGCCGTGCTCTGTGATCATTCAATAGCGATGAGCCATCTTTTGGGCCTCTGATTGAAAACAGCTAGCTATTATCATTCTGTTTTAATAAAAATATCGAAAGAGCGAAGGATAAATTAATATATCTTGTGGGGAATCATTTCCAGGTGCCACATCTACAGACATTACACACAGGTAGTCACGTTTGGCAGCGGTGATATTAAAACCAACAAGTAATATGTGCTGGCAGTTGCGATAGGTTCGGTGTTATATTAACAACTTGAAGAGCATCCGAGTGTTTGTGCTGATATTCCAATGCTGAAATAGAATTCCCAATGTAACTTTCCTCTGGCAATGGAACATCGGGAGACACTAGTCAAAACTAATTTGTGTGGAATTCTAGCTGGGAGCGACCTGCCTCCAAGTCGGAGTATGCTGGATTTTTCACATACCCTCTCTTGGAGCTTGCCTGAATTTCTATGTGCCCTCTTGTCGCCAATATCATGATAGGTCCGAGTTTGCTCATCGTACTCGAGGAATCTGCCACCGACCTTGCGATCAATATAAAAGGGACGATGGCTAAGCATTTCCAAGAACAAACACAAGGATTTAACTGCACCTGTGGAGTGAACATGGCCTAAGTAGCCTCACCTTGCTTATTTTCCTCTTGTCTTTTTGTGGCATCTAGCATGAATTCGATAGTGCACGAAACTGAATCAGTTACCATGGGAGCATTTTTCCCTACGCTGAGTTGCTACGCACCTTATTTGCCAAAACAAATTCTCTGTACGCCTTTTTTCCAGCAAGTTTAAGTATGCCTTGTCCGCAGCCATGAACGACGCTTAAGCGATTGGGTGTGGCGATTGGCTGAATAACAGTTTCATGGTGACGATGGCTACAATTGGACGGTGTAGCTGAAAACGTTGATTGGTTCATATTTTTAAGTGTCTCAGAAGTAAAACCTGCAAAGATGTCACTGATTTTCTGCTCGATACTATCCTTGGTCTTGAATGTTTCATCAGGTAGAAGTGCTCCATCTTCGTGACGATAACAGCAACCATGTGCAGGTACTGATTGTAGACGTTGTTAACTTAATATGCACGGGACAACACAACTCTCGGCAGAGAGAACTGTGGACAGACCCCCTTCATGGCAGACAGAGAACTCCACCGATTTGCATTCTTGCTCTTGGCACGTCTACTCCAAAATGAATATCAACATGAGAGTTAGTCTTATGCACGACTCTCGACAAAAATTTACTACGAGAAACATAATCTGCAACAACTAATACAATCAAAACGTCAAGACCCTTCCATGCCATGGACTGGATTGACTTGCTCCTGCAGATAGACTTAAATTTTTGGCAGGAGACCCCAGCGGAATCGATCGACCCCTTACCGTGGAGAACCGACTTAACGTACAATAAGGATCATTCTCCCTGCTTCACTACACCCTCCGATTCCCCACGTCATCATCAAGAAACAGCTATTCAGCCAATCGCCACACCCGATCGCTTCGATGTCGTCTGCGGCCGTGGACAGGGCATTCTGCGACTTCCTGGAAATGAGACGTACCGAGAATTGGTTGCTTTGAATAAGGTGGTTTGATGCTGTATGCTACTAACCTGTGGTGATGATGAATCTCGTGGCAACTTATTCAGTTTCTTCATTTTCTTCCTCCTCGATGTCATTTTAGCGAATCTATGCCAGATGCCACAAAAGTGACAAGGGGAAAGTGTCCAAGGTAAGGCGGTTGAGAATGTGCTTTCGAAATCCTGTTTTCGTTATCCTTTAATGCTAACTATCGTCTCTTTTACATGATCATACAGGGAATCGTCGCTACGATACGCAAGGTCGGTGGCAGATTCCTCGAGTACGATGAGCAAACTCGAACCTATCGTGACATTGGCGACAAGAGGGCATGTATGAAAACCAGCCAAGCTCTGCGAGAGGGTCTGCCAACAATCCGGAAACAGATATATTCGGACTTGGCGGCAGGTCGCTACCAATCCGGGCTCGACACATCTTTGCTAGGAACTTCCAATATCCCACTACCAGAGGAGAGATATTTTGAACATTCTTTTCGTTATTTGCAAGTATCTCTGAACATTGAGTTTCCGACTTCATGGGGCACATCATTGCTAGGAACTTCTAACGACCCACTACCCGCGGAGAGATATTTTGAATATTCGGCTCATTACTTGCTATGTCCGCACAATGTTTTATGAATTTTGCATGAATGTGTACATAAATTTGAGGCATCTCATGCATCCCATGATGGCTGAAAAGCATATTGGCGAATAGGTACTGGGCAGGTGCACCTGTAGAGGTTTGTCCCTTTGTTTCGTTAGATTAAATTAGAGCAATATTTCATTGCATCGAGGTTACATGCTATGGTGCATATTGACTCCTCTTTGATCCATTAGTCCTTCAGCACATAAACACATTAACTTTAAGACCTGCTATGATACGGATTCAGTTCATTTACTTTTCCCAAAACGACTTTGCAGACTCTGGAACAAGACCAGAGTAGTAACTGAGCTGTGATCGTTCTATGCAGCAGTCTTATGAGAAATAATTTTTCCTGTTTAGGAGTACACAGTACTGGCCAGTCATCATTTATGCTACTGCCTTTTTGACAAGCCAGACAAGAATCGCTACTGGAAAGTGTATCTCTGCGAGTGTTCGATTCGTTATCTTGGGAATAAAATCCAATGTCAGGCCTTTACCCGCGACGGATATGAAGGACACTGCTGGTCAAGGTATGAGGGAAATACTGGAGTGTCGACTTTAAGTATACAAATCCATACAAAAATTCATCAAATATTGCGTGGTGATAGCAAATAATGTATCGAATATTAAAAATATCTCTCCGCAGGGAGAGGGACATTAGAACTTCTTGGCAAATTTGCGTCGGGCCCAGACCGGTTACGACCTGCCGCCAAGTCTGAATACATCTGTCGCCGGATATTCGACTGACCCTCGCGCAGAGCTTGGCTGGTTTTCTTACGTGCCCTCTTGTCGCCAATGTCATGGTACGTTCGAGTTTGGTCGTTATACTCGAGGAATCTGCCACCGACCTCGCGTATAGCATCAACTATTCCCTAAATGATCAATGTAGAAGGGTTGCTTTAGCATTAAGAAAGAAAAACAGGGTCTGATTTGCTTCTGCGAGGTAATCATCACCTCAACTGCCTCACCTTGGTTACTTTTCCCTTGTCACTTTTGTGGCATCTGGCATAAATTCGCTAATGATATCGAGGAGGAAGAATATTCAACGCTCTGAATTAATTATCACGTGACTAAACTTCATGACAGTCAAGCTTCGAAGAGTCAACGCACCTTATTCGCAGACACCAATTCTCGATACGTCTTGTTTCCAGAAAGTCGCTGGATGCCCTGTCCGAAGCCACAGACGACGTCGAAGCGATCGGGGGCGGAAATGGGCTGATTGGTGGTTTCTTGATATTGATGCCGACAATCAGGCGGTGTAGACGAGCAGAGAGAATAATCCATGTCGACTGTTAAATCGTTTCTCCGCAGTGAAGGGTCGGTCGTCTCCGCTAGTGCCTCCGGTTCTAAATTTATGCCTATCCGCAGGAGCAAGTCAATCCAGTCCATGGCATGGAAATCTCTTGACATTTTGACTTCTGTTAGTTTCTGCAAATGATGTTTTCAGTGCCTATTTTGTTGAGAGCCGTGCATAACAAGACCAATTCTTGTCCTATTAATTAGGAGTAGACGTGCCAAGAGTAGGATATATACGCACCAAGATCATGTCAGCTAAGATTAGACACTAAGACCACGACTTCTGCTGACAGGCTGCTCTTGGAAAACGGTTAAACCTCCTTCACATAAAAATTGTATCCCCCGAAAACGATTTTATCTATCGCTCCAAAGAATGGAATGTACAGTATTCGGTGAATTGGCGGCGTCGACTCAGCGTCGAGGTAGTTGCGAGAGGATAACAGCTTCCAGGAACCCCCTGAGTCGTCCAATTTCATGTATCGGATGCACTCGGGGACATCTCGACGACGACTAGGATCGTCGTTCGACGAATCATACGATGGCACAAGCTCGACGACGTAAGAACACCGTCCAATTTCGACGTATCGATCCGTTTCCTCCCCGTTAACGTCGTTGAATTCCCCCGATTGAACACCCAGGCTTTCCATTCTCGATCCGTACTCAGTGAACGGCTGCGGGAGCTGTCCCCCGAAGGACGACTTCAGGTATCCCAGAGCGTGATTCGGCGGAAGGAAAAACGACGACGGGTACCTGTGCCATTCGCCGGCGGTGCACACGTAGACCGTATTCCCATCATCGTTCGACGACGATGCCGACACCGACAACGCGTGATAAAACAAATCGCGATAAATCGCCAACGGTGCCGAGTAGTTACGGCATAACGCCGCCGAACGAGATATGGAAATCATCGCCGAGGGGACGAGCAGGGCCAATCCCACGAGAAGTGACGCGCGGTCGACGTTCCTTCCTCCCGCCGATCCGCCGCCGCTGCCGCCGCCGCCGCCGCCGCCAATGCGTCCCCTCTCCCCCCTCAAACTGCTACCCTCCATCGACCTCCACCACGACCACGCCACGCGGGACAGGCGCACGACCTCCCCGATTGTCATCGCCGCCCCGAGGCAAATGATCGGATATATCGGGAAGAGGAAACGTTCCTCCTTGTGCGGACGGGGCACGACGACGGCCAACCAGACGTACATCGGCACGAGGATGGATAATGCCCCACCCGACGTGCCGCCGCCGCCCCCCCCTCCCCCCCCGCGTATCTCGCGACCGCCGTGCGTCGACGACGACGACGACGACGACGACGTCGCGATCGTCGCGCGTGACAGCGCGACGAACGGGAGGGAAACGACGCCGAGAATCGCGACGTAATTGAAATTTAAAAGCGCGTTGCGAACGTAGTACGACGTCGGCTCGATGCCGTATAGCTCGTCGCCGCCCGATTTGGCGTTGTAGGCGAATATGTTCCATGTGGGGAAAACGACGCGTCCGTAATGGGCGTAATCGATCATCGACACGATCGATTGGATCAGGAGGGAATGGAGGACGGTACGCAGGAGCACGATAACGACAGAATCGAAACGCACCACCCTCCCCCGCCATCGCCATCGCCATCGCCATCGCCGCGTCCGTTCCGTATCATCATCGCGACCGCCGATACCGCCTTTCTCCGCGCCCTCCCCATCCCCCCCCGATTCGCGATCGCCGAATGCGGCATCCCACAACGCGATTATGCCCGTCGATACGAACATCGCCGAACAGAACGGCCAACCCACGAATAACGTCGATATCAATCCCCAGAATACGGCGCGTCCGTGCATTTTCCTCAATTGATCCGAAGCGCTCATCCTCCACAATATCATCACCGTCGACGATGGCAGGTACGACGAGTTCGAATGGTGCATGCCCGACGACGTTAGCGATATGAATGCCGTCAAGTGCGATGCGTTATATCCGAGTAATTCGTCGTCATTATCGTGTATCGAGTCGAGGAAGCGCAATTCCGACATGGAGGACACGAGCGATAACGACGAACGTAGCAGGGCGAACAGCAGGGGCTTGTCGTCGACGTACGACGCCGCATATATCCCTCCTCTTCCCCCCGCCCCCGCCACCGCAGTCGTAGTCGCAGTCGCGATGATCGCCGTCCGGGGAAGGAGCAACGACGATGACGACGACAACGTCCAGACGAGGGAGGGGGGGATCACGCCCAGTAGTAATTTGAGTGCCCTCGCGATCGATGCCATCGGGATGAGATAGGCGTACGTGCGCAGCGCGTATATGGGCGAGTATTCCCAGGTTTGCATCCCCCTTGTATACATGTATATATATATATATATATATATATATATATATATATATATATATGGAGGGTTCGACGGGGGGACGACGACGTTGGATGCGACGCGCCGTAACCACGCCGGTCATGGGGGAAGGGGGGGGAGGAGAGGAAAATTTCGACACGATGTCATCATCGAGCGGACAAATCGCATTTCCATTTTCACGCGTGTACGTATCGAGGGATTTGGCGGCAGATATATACATGACATATAAGAGATGGTTTTCCGAGAATCGTAAGGAATTGATTGACGCAAAGCGACCATATATTATCACGTCGACGATGGCAGACGGCTTGCATTACCTCCCCCCCCTCTCTTTCTAGAGAGGGAGAGGGGGGAGAGGGGGGAGGATAGTGAAAAAAAAAAAATAATAATAATAACTCACGTCCCGTAGAGAACGAAGTGCAACGGCTCCCAGTAATTGTAAACCTCGTCGCAGTCGGATATGGGCATGAGATTCGACGTGCCGATGCGGAATGCGATGTAAATTATTGATAGGGGGGTGCCGACGCGATAGGGGGAGGAAGAGGAGACGTCGGCGTCGGAGGTGGGGGGGGGGGGTGGAGGAGGAGACGTCATGGCGGCCGTTGGGCGGGGCGGGTGGGTGTGAATGGTGATAATAATAGTAGTTATTATTGAGATGCCAAATTTTTTTTGGATGGGCATCCATGATGTGTGGGAACAAGTCGTAGCACTGCAGATAGTGGTGTATCTACTTTTAGATAGAGCGAATCTTTTAACCAAAAACTATTATTTAATTCCATCGTTGGTACTTGTGAAGATCCCCAGATTCCTACGACAGTCAGACGTTCTTAGATCCCGGTCACGAAACCACCAAAACCACTATCTTGTAGACTAGCAGCGCCCATAAATAAACTAGGTAATATTCACCATCAATACTGCTCTTCTTCAAAATGGGTGCATGGGTAAGCAACCTCTCTTCACCGGGGGTGTAAAAAGGATGCATTTGCAGGCACAAACAGGTTTAGATACTACATATATGTACTTTGACCTATGTAGACTCTGTCTAATACACCCGACCCACATACCATTGGAAAGCTGAGACCCTTCTCTTTCTCCCAATAATATTAGTTCGGGGTTGTACACATATGAGTATTTGAGATAAATATCCAAAAAGTTGCTTTGTCTTTTTGAAGAATAGATGATGATTGTGCACAAAAGAAATTGTGAAGGATCACATTTTGCGTACTTATTTCTGTTTGATCTACAGAAGAACTGGATAGAGCTTGCAAGACACCTCGAGATTTTTTTCTCATTTTTTAATTGTACATGTTATCAATACATACAGTAGAACCTAGGGTAGGAATAATACAGAAAATGGAACAGTTTTGCAGAATTATGCCCGCAAACACGTCCAAAAATTTTCCCGGTAAAGAGATACAGTAGTATTTAAAAAAAATAGCTCTAGCTTCTACTAGAGAGAAAACAGAAATTCCCTATTTTCTCTCCATTCACCTTAATCAACACATTGTAGGAAAATAGGGAAATCTTATGGAATTCCTCAAGAATTCCAGTTTCCTTGTTTTGTCTCTTTATCCATTTTTCCCCCAATTCTGATCAGAAAAAAGAAAATGACATCATCAAAATATGTTCCTCCCACTTTGGAAAAATAAAAAATTCGTTTCCAATTTCCCATATAGTACACTTTTCCTACATAAAAAATTGAAGAATTCTGTCGGAATTCTGATTTCTTGTTTTCTCTCCAGAGAGATTTTCCAAAGTTTTCCGACCAGAATTTTTGGGGATCGGAATCAGAATTCCAAATTCTCCGCTCTCAGAAATTGGAATTTAAAATCAAATTCCCAACCAATATTTCAGCAAGGTACTGCTACTGCTTCTCCAAGTAACACAGAGGGAAGCATGCTATTTAGAATATTTTGCAACTCATTTATCTAGTGGCACCTAACAAAAAATCCAACCATCAGAAACAAAATTATGCCCCATATTATCTTTGAATTTTGTTAAATGGGACAAAAAATATTTTATTCGCTTTTCTCTTTTGTATGTATGTTTATTACCTAAATATTGCATAGAATTGGAAATAAATTTTGAAACACTATGTCCCGGAAAAGAATTCCCTTGTCTACAAGTTGTGATACATGAAAATAAAGAAAATATTAAATTTTCAATTCACTTTTTTTCCTTTTTCTTGTTTCACCTACTGTAGTCCTATGCACATAGCAGATAAAAATCTAATAACTTTGGCAATTCTCGTCTAATTGAATCGAATTGCTTCTTTTTTTATACAAAAACCCGACGTATGTAAGAGTGATTTCGAAAGAAAAAAATCAGAGTCTATATTTTATACAAGACCCTTCATATGTAGGTCTTTTTTTAAATCCTCTGAGACCAACGGCGGACTCTAATCAACCAAATGCCACTCCTGCACCAAAAAACACACAACTAACAACAAAAAAACATAAAACACAACACCATGGTCCCCTACCACCCGCCGCCTTCCAGCAGCTTCAATTTTAAAGGTAAGTCCAATCGCCATATGCCATATGATATTACTCGATCATTGGGGATATATTTTTTAATGGAAAACTAACATTATTCTTTATTTTATTGTATATTATTATGTAGGCGGATGACCGGCATGCCAGTGGACATAAGGTAAGTTTTTATAGCTATTTAAGTGTTTTTTCTGCGCCACTGCATCGAATCAATGCGCACTTACCTCAGCTATCCGCCGATAATTTTTTTAGCAATACCACCCCTTTTTTCATCATGTTTTGGCTTGGTGTTGGCCTGGAGGGGGACAATTTTGGCAACCACTCGACAGTTCCAATATCAGTAAGTTTCCCCCCTTCCCAACCCACCCGCCCTGCCACCCTCTCCCTCACTTACTTACCATGACCATCTTTTCTTTCTCCCTCCACCACTCCTCTCTGTGCTCCATTTATTTCTTGGGCCATCAGTGCAATGCTATTTATATTCCTAAGTTTATCATCATCTATCTACCCAAGTTGCTGCCAAGAGTCCTTTTTCAGTGTCATTCCAAGTCAAGGATTTGAACAATAATTTCTTTGCAATACAGTTTCTTCTCACAACCCAACCAGCCCAGATTTGTCACTCGCTTTTCCATGTGATATCATTTGGCTTCATCTCTCAAGGTGTTCATTGTCACCAATGACTAAAATTGGGCCTTGACTTTTAGGCTAGGTACTTGTTAGATTGGCCTAATTGTTGTGCTGACAAATGGGCTTATTCCAAAATATATTGTCAATTTTATCCATTGAGTTCTGCTCATATGAATGATTGTAGTGATATTGGTATTGACAGTTTTCAGCCTGAAGGAAATTATGTTGGACCAAATCTTTGACTGGGTTTGTCATTGGATCAAGGATGTCCTCATCAAGAAGAACTTTGAAGAAGGTTCACTGTGGAAACACCACCATCAGGAATATTGCAATCACAGATCAAGGTGTCACCGGACAAATTGAAAGCGACCAATCTCAGATTCCCCGATGCAATAAAGGAAGACAAGTATTATTTGATTCCTCATTTTAGCAATCATCTATAACAACTTTGAATAAGTATCCAAATTGGTGAAGACTTGAGGACATAATTGATCCATTTATTTCTTGGCCAGGTACCAATTGGTACTTGATCCCTGACGGATAAGCCAACATGATTCTTATCCACTACGTAAGTACGATATCTACTCTCGTTTAGTGTCCGATTTTTAGAGGACAAAAATATGATTTTTGTGTGGTTCCCTCATTTAAACGGTGAGAACGGCCCCAAATATTAAATGTGGGAATTCATAACTCTACTTTTTCCGTTCAATCTCGCTATCTCCATTCTCAAATTAAATTTCGGTGACCCCCAACATTTTTTTTTCCGATTCTGTTTTCTATCTCGTCAACCACCCCACACCATCACGTCCATTCTCCCTTTGGCCAGATCCGGATTTCGAAAGGCCGGCACCGAAGAGCAACGAAGGGGGCTGGGGGCATTGGATGAAAATATAAGGTAGCGAGACCTCTCGAAATCAAATCATTTGTGCAGATCGGAGAGCAACACCGGATAAACGCGAAAAAACAAGCCAAGCCCCCCCCTCCCCCCCTGACAAAAACCAGCGGTCATGAACCACGACCCCGTCGTGCATGGGTGCCGCGAGGGTGGCGTCGCAATCTCCTCATCGTCGTCGTCCCGCTGCCAGCATTCCGAGGATCGACTTTGGGGTGCCGTGGAGATCATACCGGGACGGCTTTACTACGCCCCCCTCAAATTCTTCCCCCCCGGCGAGGAAGATGGTTCCGATAACGACGAAGACGACGACGACGAGAGTGAAGGTCGGCCGTTATCGTCATCGGCAACCGTGGCCAGAGGAGGAGTCGGGGGGGACTTCGCCGCCGCCGAGAGTCTCCGACCGGATCCCATACATTACTTCTCGATGGACGACGAGCTCGTGTACTGGAATTTCTTCCTCGACTTCGGTCCGTTGAACCTAGGTCAATTGTACCGCTTCTGCGAGCGGATGAACGACAAGCTGTCAAATCCGACGTTGCGGAATCACGTGCTGTGCTATTATTCCGGTGCCGGGGGGAGTCAGCGCGCCAACGCGACTTACCTGATATGCGCGTGGAGCATGCTGTACTTGGGAAGGACGTTGATGGAATCGTACAACGGCTTCGAGGAGGAGGAGGAGGTGGTGGAGATGGAGGTGGAGGTGGAGGTGGAGATGGCTGACGGACGTGTGGTGGGGGATGGGGGAAGAAGGGCGGGACGACATACCGAGGGGGCGGGAACGAACAAGTCCCTACCCCCGTGGTCGAAGATGCCACCCCCACGCAGTAAGAGGGGCAGGGGGACATCATTGCGGGGAGGACAACAACAACCATCTCGAACAACATTGATGCCGCAATCGCCTTTCGCGAGGTTACATCCGTTACCGCCCTACCACGACGCGTCGCCCGTGGCATGCACCTACGACTTATCGGTGAAGGATTGCCTCATGGGATTGGACAAGGCCCGTCGATTCGGATTTTTCAAGTTCGGTGACGCCACACCCTCGCCGCCGCCGTCGTCATCATCGCCCTCGTCTTATATGATGGCCGACGGATGCCCGGCCTCGTTCGACGTCGACGAGTACGAACACTTCGAGCAGGTCGAGAACGGCGATCTGAATTGGATAATCGCCGGTCGGATACTCGCATTCGCGGGTCCGCAATCGAAACGGTTGACCACGTCCGACGGATACTGCGTATTGACGCCAGACGAGTACATACCCTACTTCCGTCAAAGGAATGTGGAATTGGTGATACAATTGAATAAGGGATGTTACGACGGTATGCGATTCGCGAATGCCGGCATTCGACACGTCACGCACACGTATCCGGATGGGAGCTGTCCGGAATTGGGAATATTGCACGAAGTGTTATCGGACATGGAGGGCGTGAATCGTAACATGGCATTCGCGGTGCACTGCAAGGCGGGATTAGGGCGAACCGGCACGTGCATCGGCGCCTACATAATGAAGCACTTTAGATTCACTGCGCGGGAGGTCATCGGTTACATGAGGATATGTCGACCGGGGATGGTGATTGGTCCGCAGCAGCATTTCCTCGAGGATATCGAGCAACTAATGTGGCAGGAGGGGGACGTATATCGTGGAGTGGGATTGAGATCTGCCGGAGCCGGGGGAGGGGAGGTGGAGTCGGACGAGGTGGACAAGGAGGAGGTGGGTGGGTTCGGCACGGCGGTGACACCGTCAACGTCGTCGGGCCCGATTTCAAAGACGACCGTGATTGCTTCTAATGCCGTCACGCCGCGGGCGACGGGCGGCGGCGGCGTTGCCCTCCCCCCTTCGAACATTTCCATCGTCACGCCCGACGGTCAGCCGTTCCGTCTACTTACTACCCCGGTGATGGGGAGGAAACTGCGCATCGATGAAAGTCACTCGTCGTCCTCCTCGTCGTCCACTCCTGAGCGTATGATTATGTCAACTATATCGAAGACTTCGCAGTCGTCGCTGTCGCGCGACGAGGGGTCGACCGCCTTGGCGGGAAAAATCGCGACTTCAAATGATGACAACGACGAAGTTGACGAAATGCAGGAGGTAGATCAGGCCGGTGCGCTCCTGTCTCGAAGATTGGATCAGTATCAGGCTCGTCGTCAACAGTCCACGCAAAAGTAATCGGTTGGATCTGCGATCCTTAAGCGAAGTAGAACGAGCATGCATACTGATTATTGATATGGTATAATGTGGGGATTGGTGGCATTGGGTGGTGGAGTCTTGCATCAAGATAAAGGATACATTTACTATCCCATTTGTAGTATTGCATAAAAGTTGTGTTAGATTGAATCGTGTTGAGCTAATACCCATGTCATGCTGGTATAGAACAGTATTGTTGAGTACGATTTCAAACATAGTCAAGCTACATTTTGGTGTCCCTCTTACGCCAACAAGATTGTTCAATAATACACTTCCCCAAAGCAAAACCTTCGGACTTGGGCGTACATCAGGGGCTTACAACGATTCAATCCACCCGAGCGAGATCAAAAACAGACGGCATATTTGAATCGAGAAAGAATTATTGATTTCTGTTCTGATAGTGAATATTATTATCTTCCACTCCGAGAGGGGATAGAAATGCTAGAGCAAGAGCAAGAGCATGAGCATGAGCACGAGCAAGAGCAAGGGCAAGAGCAAGAGCAAGAGCAATGCGAAAAGGCAGAACAGGACTTTATTCTCGATTGTTGCAGTGCTAACATCATATGCTATTTTTTGAACTCCACTACTTCATATGATTTCGAGATTGGTATATTCGCGATGCATAATCTATATTCCACTACTTCGTATGATCAGTCATGGTATTGACCGGTGGGGGAGGGAGTGAATGCAGTTCAATCACAGGATCATTTGGGCTTTATCGGCAGTGTTATGAGAGTCATTTTTAATATGTGTTGTAATTCACCGATAGGTAGTTCATATTTCATTTGTATCGTTCTTTGAATTGGTCTGGGCTGGGCCGATGGACAATGGTGGGTATATTGCTTCTATTCGGCTTTTTATTCGACTTGTCCATATTGGCGTTGGAAGATGATTCGTCAGTATGACCTCTGTGGTGTTTCGGCGCTAGATTTGGCAACGACGGCGATTCGGGCGGTGATTTCATATGATGTTGTGTTGATGCCGCGGCCTTAATTGGGGACGTGGCGTCCACAGGATGCGAGCGTTGTTGCTGTTGTTGTTGCTGTCGACCGGCCGTGGTATGAACCGTCGGAGCCGTCATCGGTGCGCCGGAAGCGGCGGGATCAACGTCGGCATGATCGGGCTGTTGTTGCTGCTGCACCGGAAAGAGCCGATGGCTCCCCAGGTGCTGCTGATACGGGGTGGGTGGGTTCATGTAATATCCGGGTGGGGTGGCGTTATTATAATTCGCGGGAGTGGTAGCGGTCATCGCCAGTTGCTGCTGCTGCGGATGATACGGCGGCGGCATCATCAGTTGAACGTAGCCAGGAGAAAAGATGCCGGGGGGCGGGGGGGGCATCACCATGAGCATATGAGGAGGAGGATGGTGGTGTCCCCCGACGGATACAACCGCCGTAGCCGGGGACGTCAAAACGTATCCCCCGGGCGGAATGCCGACGCCGACGCCGACGCCGACGCCGAGGCGATGATGATCCGGCGACATCATCATCATCTGTTGTGAATGAGGATGATGCGCATCGACCGCCGTGGTCGTCGATGCCATCGCAACCTGCTGCTGTTGAGGTCGATGGAGGGGGACGGGGGGGGACAACGACGACGGACCCGACGCCGCCGCCGTCGTCACCATCGTCGGCGGGGGAAGGTGGGTCGCCGTGGTGGGCATGTGCGCCACCGCGGGTACGAAGTATCCGGCGGATAAACCCCCCGCCGAAACGTAGGCTGGAGGGGGCCGACCGTCATCGTCGTTGTTACCTTCATCACCGCCCAAACCCTCGCCTCCGCCCGATGGAAGTTGTTGATACCGAAGCGCGAAGGAAGGGTGGGGTGGTAGATACGCGACATTGGGAGGAGGAGGAGGAGGATGCGGCAACATCCGGTAGTGCGCATGCTGCTGCCCCAACTGCTGCTGCTGCTGCTGCTGCTGTTGTCCCTGCTGTTGTGCCGTAAATACAAGTCCGCCCCCCCCCGGGACCGCGCGTTGCCCAGGGGCGTAATACGCGGCATCGTCGACGGCAACGTCCTTGACTTTTACCCCCTTCGCGGCGAATGACGACGATTCGCCCTCCTCCTCCTCCTCCTCCTCCTCCCCCGTAGACTTCCGACGACGCGCCGATACGGACGTTTGCATCATCGTCATCGAAGTCGGCCCGACGCCATCGTCATTAACGTCGTCGACCAATGACCTCCCGTCATCGCTAGTAATTATTACCTCGGCATCCCCCCCCCTCTTGTCGGCCGATGCCATCCCCCCCGAAGACGAGGCGTCCGCCGCCATCATTAGCGGAATATCGTCGATGGTGGAGGCGACGTCGCACATCACGTCCAACATGGACTTTTTACAATGTGGCGACGACGACGACGACGAGTGATTGTCGTCGTCATTCGTCGTCGCGCCCACCTCGCCTCCATCGCGGGGGGAGGATTGCGGGCGAGGCCTACCGCCAACGCCAACGCCGCCTCCATTCGAATGCGACGCCAGCGGAACCGCCGTCGACGCCGCTACGCGACGCTCGCCCTCCTCGTGATGGACCCGTCGGTGATACTCGCGCTCGCCATGCAGGCGCGCCGCGTGGGCCTTGGAATAGGACCGCCCCCCCCCGGCACCGTCGTCGACCGATGATCGGGCGGACCCGTCGTCGCCGCTGTTGCCCCGGGGCGTGTGTATCAGGACGGGCATGGCCCTTTTATTGTTATTTTTGGCCGTCCTACCGCTGCTCGACGATGGGGGAGTGACCGCCGTATCGTCGTCGTTAGCCCGGGAGGAGAAGGTGGTCGATGACGAGGTTGTTAGTGCTGTGTCCTTCCTATTACCGGGACGGCCGCTGTCGCCGTCGTCATTGGCGGCGGCGGAGGGAAGCTGGGAGGGGTCGGATGCAACATCGGTCATCGCGCGATAGTACCGACGGATATTGTCGGACATTCCTGTTTGGGTTCGTGGAAAACGGAAATTTCCCTAGATATAATATCACTATTGGACATTATTACGCCTTACGCCTTACTTCCCAATTTGGTGGAGACAAGAGACTACTACGAAAGTGTGAGGCTAAATTTTTTTATTATTATTTCGGAATGAATGGTGCACGTTAAACGCGAAAGGCGAAAATATTCGAGGCTTATTGTGTTTTTGAATAGCATCTTTTTTTGGCTAAAACTATTACTGAGTCGTATTGATTTAGTCGAAATAGCAACCAAAATCAATGTCATTGAACTTTTGGGGCGTTAAATTAACTTTTTTTTAAAGTGGGATCGACTATCGAACTGTTAAAATAGAGACAAACGCTCTTCTTCATGACTCTTTTGAGAAGCGAGAAAAAAGAAAAAGAGATGTTATTTTGTCGGACTTTTTTCTCTAGCCACCACCTCCCAAAACTGTAGGCCGACAGATCTATCATACGATCATACAATGTAGGAACTGATCAGTGAAGGTTTTTTTCGCCAGTGTTAGAGTACATATTTGTAAGTACGTAACTATAAAAATGAATCGTAACTTCTAGGTTTTGTTAGGCATTACTAACAAAAGGTATTTTGGTGATGGATATTTCTTTCTCCATCCGGTGCACCAATTGCCATGATAAACAACTCCAGTGCAAGGCTTTGCCTCACACAAAAGGGTCCTGCCATCACTGCCTTGTAAATGGCAGCCAGTGCCTTTTCCCACCCCCCAAATGGATCTCCTCACAGTGATACATCTCCATATCAGCGCAACTGCACACATTGCAAACAAAGTCATCAAAAATGTAATTTTTGTGGCGGCTTTCCCATACAGTTCACATGCTGCATTAAATTTAACCTTCCATGTTTATTCAAATTATCATCTCAAGGCTGCCACAATGATCTGACAGGGTCAAAATTTGCCGAGGTAGCCAATGATGCTGAGGTGGTGGCTCATGATGGAATAGAAGTGGAAGCTGATGTGGAAGTAACTGCCTCAAAAGAGAATGAGAGTGTTCACTTGTTTGATCTTGAGGGGAAATCCGTTGATGTAAACAATAGTGTTCACTATCACCATTGTACTGATGGATATAGCTGCCCCGAATGGGTAACCCTCCAAGAAGGAGGTGCCATAGAGGTTTGTCCATCCCATGTGCCCCATCCACCATGGGTGCATGTATTTGCAAAATCCACTCGGTCTTGTTCTCTCTGGACAAAAGCTGCTGCTATTGCATATATTGAACTTCCGGTTCACAAAAAAGCTAGACATTGTCAAAATAGGCATTCAAAGAAGAAATTGATGAAGCAGGAAAATTTGCTGACTGAAGTTATTGTATCAGACTCTATTAAACAAAACATCTTGTCATCATTGGATGTTGACAATAATATTGTTGTTGTTGATAGTGGTGATAGTGGAAATCATCCTATACATCCTCCACATGGAACAATTTGGGGTTGTCTTTCAGTTAGTGAAGGAAAAGAATTTCATGTCCAGGATGAGCTAGATCCTTTCCATGGACTGACCTTTTATCATCTTGATGGCATCTTACCTTTCATTCAAATGCCTTGACAAATGTCATTAGACATTTGTAGACAACTAACTGTCAAGGACATTCTTTTGGCTCTTGATGATTGTGAGAAGCTACGGAGAACTTCAGTAACAAGAAGTTCTGGTAAGCATATGTATACATGTGCGGGCATACAGGTATCCAGGAACAGTCCTGATGTTTTTGATTGTAATGTATTTATGGGTAAATTGGACCAAGAACACTAGACTGTATTGATGTCATTAATGCAACATGCCAAATATTTGGGTGTTGCTGTACCATTATGACCAGGTGATTTCCTTCTTTTCAATGCCCTCATTCCACATTGTGTATCATCAAGATGCAGGCAATGTGATGTCATGAGTATTGCTATGTATCTCAAGTCAGCAGTTGTGGGCATGAATAATAACCAATTGCCTGTGACCAGTGAGCAATTTATACTAGCAGAGAAATATCATGCAATGAGGAACAATTAACACTACTGAACCAGCAGTTTTAGGTGCTTTAGTTACAATTTATTCGATCATTAACCAATTGCCTGTAACAAACCATAACAATTTATACTAGCTGAGAAACATTATGCTACTAAGAAGGATTAACACCACTTAATGTGCAATTTACTGTGTTTCAGTTACATTTTATTCATCATGATTCTATCCCCAAAGTAATGGCTCCAATTTCTTTTTCGTAATACAACTAAAAATGTATCTGACTCACCTCCATAATCAGGTATCACACATAACGGGTGAACAAGAGCATCAATTGGAACAGTTACAAATGAAATATTGAAATTGGTACCTAACCTATTTGAAACAATGAACTTTGTTTGAACTGTGACCCAGTTAAGTGGATTCACTGAGCACTGTATCACAGGATCTCGTGTACCCTCAATTGAGATAAAACCAAGTACTCTTGATGGGTAATGACTTTCTATCCAGTCTCCATGGTTATTGCATTCTTCAAAATGAATGAGTACCCAGTCATACCATTCTTCTCCCTGAAAACATGGATGTGCTTAGAAATGTGTGTTTTTACCCATTGTTGATGTTGTAATGGCCTTTGTGAATCCCATCACAGTTGTGCCAATTGATGATCTTAATCTTCTATGTAAACTATGTAAAACTTGAACCAAACCCTTTGACAGGTTGCTTTTCCACTACCTCCTGTTGATTTCTTGTCATCGTATGTCCACATAACACTCACTTTATGTTCCTGTTCCATTCTTTTAAGTAATTGATGACTAACAGTAAACTCATATTTCCCTGACAACTCAATTGCAACATCCTCACTGTTTCTATTTGTTTGATATGTATCTGTACCTACTTCGCCAAATTGCTTATGATTATTTAGTTCAACACGGCATCCTTCAGCGGCATAACCAGAAACCAACATATTGCAGTATTGAAGTGCAGTTTGCTGTGCAAACTCAATTACTCTACGCTGTGTTCTTCTTCCAGGGATTTTTATAAATATCTTGTGTGCCAATTCTCCCGGGCCTCCATAAAAATTAATGCCACCACCAAACAAGGTCATGTACGTCTGCATTTTGGTCATTCCATGCATCTTTGGTATGTTGTATCCATTTGTGTTATCACTTCTAGGAAAGAACTGTTGTAATGATCAAAGGACCTTTGCAATCTCCCATCTAGCACCTTGGACCTCATGTTTGTCATTGTTGTCATGGAACCATTCTTCCATACCAAGGTGGAGTTTTAAAAAATCAATAAATTTTTTCCATCTTTGCTCCGACAATTTCAAACATCTCTTCATAACTGCACTTGCACTAGTAGTACTCACAATACAAAATAAGTGGAATAGGTTTCTCATTAAGAAGACTGACACTTTGTTCCATCAATTAGGTCATTTCTCATGGAGTCTTGTGGAAAATCTCTTTTGCTTTGCGTTTTTAAAATGTTGGATACAATAACATGTTGTCAATCAAGGAAGTCTTTATCCTGTCCCCTGCCCACCTGATGTCTAAGTGAATGAACATGTACATGATGAGTCCACTACCAGAGGTATGCAATAGCTCTGGCAGCATCATTTTGTATGGACCATGAATATAATCAGACAGGGGTAAATTTTCATCATGAAGTGCATTTACAATATCATATGTTAGTTGATTCCACCATTGTCATTGTCTAGTTTCCTTCTTGTTGCCATCAGGACGTCATCCATTGTTAGGTATACATGTTAATCCCCATTTTACCGCAACATCCATTTTTAAATGGGGAGTCCTCATTTTAAAACGGTGTCCCCATTTTCGAATATTTCAAAATGGGGACAAAAACACAATTTCCCAAATTAAAACAACCTCCATTTTAAAATGGGTTAGTGACTG
>JALLPB010000310.1:0-17902 GCA_036939975.1 Cyclostephanos tholiformis | reverse complement strand
ACGAACAATAAAACATACTAATCAGAAGGGAGCTATGGCCATCTTGGCCCAGGAGGAAGTAGGTATATGGATTGGCGATAATATGCTCTGTGCTGCTCTAGAATGAGCAACTTCAGGCGGACACAAGAGGGAGGCTGTGCTGTTAATGAATGGCCAATTTCATGAAAAAAAATTTGCTGCATTTGAAATGGCAAAAAAATCCGGGACTGCCACGAATGATTACTTGAATTAAGTGAGGTATTTGAACTACTCTCCCTTTTTGTTGTGCCAAGTGAATACTTGTTCAAACAGTGATGATGCCAAAGATTCCTGCAATTAGAATGATCATGAGAGCATGTGTGATCATCCCATTTGGCAGCTTCCATTGCAAGCCACAGAATACAAAACTATCTGGACAAGAAAATTGACCTAATGCAAAATAGAGCATCATTGGCATGCTATGTTCACCTTTGGTTACTAGCTTGCCCATGAATTCCGAATGCAAAGTAAAATATGTTTCATAACCACACAGCTGTGGGGCATTTGGATCAATGTAGGACATTCAACAATCATAAATAATAGAAACAGTGCTCTGAGTCATTCTTTTGTGTGAGATGCAAGTGAGAAGATTGTGATTGAACCAACGATGATGAAAGCCACTATAGTCATTTGATTCACCAGTGCAACCTTCATATTCTACCCCTGGAACAGGATTTAAAAGAATGTCCAGAAGGGACTATTTGTGATGCTTGGGCCCAAAATCATAGACATACCAAAAAAGTGTAGAATGTTATTGGCACCACAAAAATGACTTGATGAGAGACAATCAGAATCTTCCGGTATAACATCTTAGTGTAACCCAGGAGATAAACCATGACCATTGACATAGATCTTAAATAAAATTTGAAAAAGAAGTAAACCATGCAAATTGAGAGTACTCAAAGCAGTAGTAGGATAGTGATGGCAGCCCAAATTGAGAATATGATAGGGAAAATGAAAAAATCCATTATATTCTCAATCCTAAATTTGGGGCCATCTAGTTTCCTGAAGCAGTGCACGCTTCATCTCAGATTTTTGAACTGATATTCAGAGATGCCAGCAGTTGTAACCAATCCAGCCTGAAGAGATTTTGAAAGGGAAAGCTTCAGAGCAGACAAGTCATTAGCAACAGAAGCAAGAGCAGTAGGTTTGACTGAGGTTAAAATCAAAACAGCCATCGAGGCACCATTCTTCCAAGCCTTTTGGTCATCTGGTTTATGGGTAACATACATGCCATTGGCAATGACACCTTTGCTGTTGTATTTGTGTTTACCACACCAATACCAGATCGTTCCATCACGTTTGATCATGCTATGCTCAGCTTTGTTATCAATTTTTTGAGATGCCAAAGTTTGATCACATACTTGGTACCATTACCACCATTGGGTTTGGACTCATCAAGCTTTGGAGGAGCCTTGGTCAAAGAGAGCTTACCCAATTCAGTCTTGAGCTCAGTAAGCTGTGTGATTAATGCAATAAGCTGACTGTTGTGAGACAATTCTGTTTTCCATGCACCAGTGTTATTGAAGTTGATGCAATAGGCTAAAGCATCATCCATCGAAGATTGCAAAGTGACTTGTTCCTTGTTCATTATCAAAATTTGGCAGAAAGGGATTCATGCTTAAGCTGAAGGAAGATATCCCAAATGAAAGCATCCTCAGTATAAGCCATTGGATTCTTCTGATCAATTTGAAGTATGGAAAACTTGACTGCATTGAAGTAAAGCTGAACATCATTGTCATGCTGGGAAATGGTAAGCTTCAATACTATGGTGATCTCCAAATACATGTCAACCATTAAATTGGGGCAATTTGAGCTAAGACCAAAGCAAGGATCATCAAGCCATCAATCTCTTCTTGGTATCTGTTCACAGTGTTCCAGGTGTAAAGTGAAGATTGCTGTTCAATTGCCTGACGTGCAGAGTCAGTAAGAAGCAATGTGATGGCCCAAGAATTTGGAATGCATTTGCTTAAGACCAAGTTCCTTTCCGTCATCAGTCAGTTCACCACAGCATCAAGGAAGCCATTAGCTTGAGTGAGATCTTGAATAGAATTTGTTGAGTTGAAGGTGAAAGAGCAATCACCGCAGGTGAACGAAGCAAGCTTTTGTGCTAACTAATATTGTCATCATAATACCTCTCCAACATGTTGATCGGATTGGAATAACCTATATTGCTAGCTGCATCAATCTTTTGCACCATTGTGATGCGTTTGAAAAGGCCGTCAAATCCAAAACAAGTGTCGAGATGAAGGACATTGTCTTCTAGTTTTTAAAAATTTGTGCAAATGAGAGAGAAATTTGATCTTCACCCATCAACGGACTTGTGAACATGTCAATTGCATTGAAAACCAATGCTTGACCTTCTTTGGTACAAATGTCAATGAAATTGTGGTAGCTATTCTACTGGGTCATTCAAATGGGAGCAAAGAGCCAAAAGCATGCTGAGTGAATGAGAATTGAATGAATATCCTTAATGATAGTCCACAAAAGTGCTTTTGTAGAGTGATAGAGTCTAGTTGGATAAACTGTCATAATATCCTAAGAGTTGTTGCAACCAAGCTTTGAATAAGATTATGATTAGTTTAGGCTTGGCTTAACAGCATAATGGCTATCTCTGTTTTGGCAGGAGAAAAATTTCTACTTTTTGGCAGGTACATTGTAGATTTATACGTAGGAATAGTATGATATGGTCTACCTTAAAAAAACTTGGCATGCCAAAATCTACCATACAACACAACTCACAAGTGGAGATTTTTTAACTAGGCAAAAAAAGGGCGACAAAAGTAGAGTTGTATTCCATGGTGTTACCAGCAGATTTTTTGGTATCGGTATTTTGCTGGTATCAGATTTACTCGGAATTCAGCATTTGAGACGGTGTCAAAATTTTGGCGGGGAGCCCTTCTTTTCTCAAAAGACTGACCAAATTTTCCTTTGGTATTAATCTGGTAAATACCAAGAATAATGACCAATACCGGCAAAAAATACCAATTCTGTATACAACTCTAGGCAAAACGCTCGTCGTACATCATTGATGCATTCAGCATTTCAGAAGGTGTCAAAATTTTGGCAGGTTGCCCCTCTTTCCTCAAAAGACTGACCAAATTTTCCTTTAGTATTAATCTGGTAAATACCAAGAATAATGACAAATACCGACCAAAAATACCAATTCTGTATACAACTCTAGGCAAAACGCTCGTTGTACATCATTGATGCAAAGAGTTTAGCAAAAATAGAAAAGTGCCACATGAAAGCTTAGGGTTTTGCATGTTCAATGCGCTGTCAAACTCTGTGAATGGACACAAATTTGCTAAGAAACTATGGTACTACGTAGCTACTTAAAAAATGGATGGTGGTGACCGTCCATAGCTGTTGAGCTGTTAAGCCATGAAAACCTATTAGGATTTAAATCCCATAGCTAGATCTCTAAGTCACATATGACTGTTATTCTCACAGCTCATGACCATACTGTCGTAGTATTTTGGTTTCTCACCATTGTGAGAATTTGGCCTTCCACTTCATTGCAGTTTTGTTTTGAGTGGAGGTTGAGATGGTAGTGGAGTTCCCAGTGAGGTTGGTGGGGGCGGGTTGGTGCCTGGTGACAACTGGGGGGTTGTCAGGCTCATCATTCTCTTCAACCTGGCATGGCAGAGGGGATAGACAAGAATAAAAATTTGATGATATCTACTGCTTCATTTTATAAAATGCAGCATTATGGCTATCCTTCATTTTGTTCATTGTAATCCCCAGTCCCTGTCAGCTGGTGGGGGCTGACTTTCCTTTCCAAGTTGGGTGCTCTTGCTGTTCAATTGTGACACGCTTGGCGGTTGACCAGAATGTGTCACCAACAATGCAGATTGTCTGGGTGGCAGTGTTGTTGTGGCCTGCTTGTTGCCAGCTACAGGCGGTGCTATTGTGGTTGGCACTGACTGGATGGAAACTGTGTGAATGGCAGTTGGCACCCATGTTACGGAGTTTCTTCATTTGGGGGCACCTGCTCTTGTGATCTTTACTTCCATCTCCCTTGGTGTTACTGTTGGGATTGTGGTTCTTGTTGTTAGTCATCATAAAGGCTAATGCATCTCACTTGGTGTTCTTGAGGATCATCTTGGCTTGTACATCAAGAGGGCACCATCATTTGTTTGAGTGCTTGAGGATTTGTAGTGGGGTGATGTTGCAATATGATGTTAGGCTATGTGCTATGCTTGAGCTGTGAATAATATAGCTCATCAAGCCATTCACATAAGTTGTTGATGAAGCCTTGGAGGAAACTTTTTCAAATAAACCAGGTGGTGCAGATGAGCTCCCATTCCTCTTTCTTGTGTTTGTGCTTGTGGGTGAGTGTGGCATTGGTGATGGTTGGGTCGTAGGAGGCTGATTTGATAGGGGTGGTGTACGAGTCAATGTTTGTGAGTTCATCACACCCGTTGTCACCAAGGATGTCAGTGAGAAGGCCATAATTGTCTGTGGCATCATAGCTCCATGTGTAGGTGATGTCCTCCACTTCACTTGCAAGAGTGTCAGCTTCTTCTTTCAGGGTCTCATAGTCGATGCAGGTTGGCCTCCCATGTACTCATTTAAAGGGATTGGCATGGACTGACTCACAGGCAGTTGTTTCTGCCTGTTTCACTGTGGAGGGCTTGAGGGAGTGCAGTGATTAATCTTTTCTTGAATAGTTTATCTCGTTGGATTACTGCTTTTTTCCATGTCCTGATGGAAAAACACATTGCACCTTAAATCACGGCACATAATAGCTTTGTTATTAAAAAGGACTAAGAAGAGAGAAGTTACACTAGAACTACGCATAGTAAACAGTAACAAGTAGTAGTCCAGTTTGCATTCAAATTGGGCTAAATACTCTAGTAGAGTTAGACTATGTGGGACCAAAAAACTGTAAGTTTCAAATGGTTCCCTAAGTTCTGGCGTGAGCCAATCCTTGGGGAGTGGTGGGTGGGTGTAAAAAAATTGAGTAAGCGAATGGCAATGCAGTCGAATTACAATGGCTTGTCATGAGGTCCGAGAGCCAAAAGAACAATGAGAGTCGCAGTGCAAGGAGGAGAGAGAGCGGGGACGAAACAAATTTCGTTTTATTAAAATTCTGAAATCTCCCGCCAGAAAGGAGAAAATGTGAGGCTGCCACCAAATATATTTCGAAGCGAAAGCATGGACAGACTTTAGTGAGTTCCTACAAAAACAGTTTAATAAGAAACCGGATTTAGTAAGGAATATTTTTTGGTCGTGACTTGCTCACAATTTGGAGCCGCCACATTATCCAACCCAACCAAATGTTGGGGAGCAAAGTGCATTCCCATCGCTTACTACCGCCTCATTTGCGGCTACTGGCGAACCACTGCTAGACATTTGGTGGCTAATCATGCATTTAGCTTTACTGTTACGGTGGTAAGCAAAATAATGAGCCTTCTAGGATATGTCCTGTAACTAATCCCAGAGTGCTACTATCAATGCTAATGCTAGTGTAGGCATGTTGCCTTTGGAGGCATGTCTTACCTTCTCAATGTAGTTGCTAAAGTAGAGGGAATGTATCAATGTGGGAACTCCTATTCCCATTAGTAGGCAGCACCTCATATTTAGGAGAGAAGTTATCTAGCACTGCAACTACTTTTTAACAACTATTATATCAGTCCAGCAGAAGGGCTCTATCAGGGCCTGTGTAGAAACTGTTCCTTGTGCAATGAACTTTGTTGTACTTACTATCAATTGAAAAATATCAAGAAGTTTGGTAGTGGAGAATATTCATGTAGATGGATGTATCTGAAGCTACTTAATTTAAAGCTGGTGACAAGAATAGAAAAAGAAAAATATGAGCACTCAGCAAATATGCAGGACAATGCATTGTGCTACTTGAATTCTATACCAGACCATCAACAGTATCCTGCAGCAAGATGTGCACTTGGAGAGGGTATTTGTATGTTTCAGCACACTGCATCTTCTTCTGTTGTGAGAATGAATCAAGCCAATGAAGCAGTTTGGGTAAGGATGCTTAGCAAATATGTAGGACAATGCCTTTGGGCTACTTGAATTCTATTCCAGACCATCAACAGTATTTGCTGCAAGATGTTACTTGGAGAGGGTATTTGTATGTTTCAGCACACTGCATCTTCTTCTGTTGAGGGTATGAATCAAGTCAATGAAGCAGTTCAGGAAAGAACTGCTGTTGACCCAGTAAATGCAGGATAGTTTTCAATAGGGATGGAGACCAGAAAATCAGATCCTAGGATGGAAATGAGATGGCATAGCAACTTTGCTATTTAAGAATATGCCTACAAAATGACCTAATACCTCTTGTTGGATAGGAAGGAGTAGGAGGTGGGGAGTGATTTCCGGCACAATGGGGGAGTGAATGGTACCTTACAAAAGGAGGGTGTCATGAATTGTTGTTATGGTTACTGACAGCTGTTAGCAGGAGGCTACACCACCTCAACATGACCACAAAATACTTGCTGATTTAAGTTATAACATTATGCTTTGCCAAAATATTTCAACTCTTAAAAAGTGCTGCTCTTAGATGCTTAAATCTCACCTCTTAATCAAAAATAAGATGGGTGGTATAAATCAAGCAATAATCGATATTGTGCTGCTCATGGATTAAAAATTAAGGTTTTTTAGGCGGACAGATCAACCCTATGAAAGGGTTAATACAACAAATTTTATGCTGCTTGTGGATACTTAATTTCATGACATAAATCTTGTCAGCTCAAGGATTACAATTTTAATTGCTTGGCCAAATAATATACTAAAAAAAAACAGGTATTTGAGCAGACCTTACTTAAAAAAGGGGGGAACATTCTGCTTGCTGTGGAGTAACAGATATGTAACTCCTCTGCAAGCTGCCTGATACTATGACTATGGTAAGGTATGAGAAAGGGTTGGATGTACAATGTACTAGATAGCCAATCCTATGGTAGATTAGTGTGTTGGTGTATTTGTGTATTGGTAATGTTCGAGAAAGGGCTTTTTTCATTTCCGTTTCTAAGGAATCCTACGTATCTTATTGTACATTTGTATGAAGGTTCTGTAAGTACTCACAGCTGCCTAATACTAAAAAGTAGTATGAGAAAGGGTCATAAGTATATACATGATCTATCCTGACATATTTACAATAGACATCTAAGATGGACACTGACGGATACCAGTGGACATAGATGGACACCGACAGACACCAACGGACACTGACAACACACACTAAATCTTTATATCTCCTTGTTAGTCAGGGACACAATAGGGTCCCCATCTCCAGCACCCTAAAAATATTAATAAACCCCCAATACTGCCCTCCCCAGTCTGGGGGGCATAATCATGTTCCCCACCCCAGAATTAGTCTACACAGATATTTACATGGTGGGTGTACCATACTTTTAGTACGAGATATTATGTGTTGAATCAACCACACCATGTCATTAAAAAAATCTGTGTCCCTTCAAGCACCCCCAGGCAGGGACGAATTTACGTGGTCAACACCCCCCCCCCCATCTGCCATTAGAATTGGCAAAATCATCCAATGGGCTGCAAAGTGCCCATTTTCACATCACTGCATCATCATCATCACATGTTGTTGTCGACATGACGTGCGATAATAGTCATAATAATCATGATAAAAAAATGTTTTCTAGTTTTGACAACAATGTAGACCCATTGCATATGATGTTGGTTGATTCTTGTGTGCTTTGTTGCCAGGGGTGTTGCCTCATTGTAGCCATATGACGGTGGTGACCACATCTGCATTTTACCTAGCTTTTTTATCTAGGTGCACACAACACAACCCTGCCAACGTCAAGTCCAACCACAATTCAAGCACCTATCTGACCAAATATCTCCGCCAATATTTGGCTGATGAGGAGGGCATTTCAAGTCACCATCATCTGGACATGCATGATGGGTAGAAGCATGTGTCATATGGTTGCACATATTCACTGTTGTGGGATCAGCAGTTCATGATCTAGCAACAAAACACGATAAAAACTATTATCTCACACTTACTAATCAGTGGATGGTCTGTAACTTGGTGAATACCTGGGCAATTAGGGTTTCCAGGGTACCAAATTGAAGCCCTTAATATTTCTGACTTTAATGTTTAGCTACTTTTCCTGTAAGGTAAATTTAAGGGTCTTATTTACCCTCTAATGTACAATGCTGGTAGAGACCCCTTTGACCTTCGGCTTGACCAAGTATCCGCTTTTGTTTTTGCTTAGAAAACACCATATAGACCAGGGTTTAAACAACAGCTAAGGTGCAAAGTTTGCTAAACCTATGAGCTAAGTTGAGATCGATGTAAAGGTAATTTATCATTTATGAGTGTCTAGGGGAAATTTTAGGTTCACCCCATCTCGTATCATTGGCTTGTTTATTGCCTGATTGTGGAAATATAGGGAAACGGTTGTTTGTGTTGTAACGGGTTTTGCTTCCCTTTAACTTCACATATTATTATGCGACTGTTGTGTCTGGTGCCTTTACTGCCTGTATTTTGGCGGGAAGCAGTTTCCTTCCCGCCATTAGTAGAATCCTTATTCGGAGGGTTTAACACACCCTTGCCATAGTGGAATTAGACACCTGCTGCTGTTAACGTACTATGGGGCTGGAACCAGAGGGTTGAGAGTAGCTTTGTAACAAAGGAATTGATACCCGCTGCTTTGGGGGACAGAAGTTTGGTGTATCCCGGGTCAGACGGTGATGTCAGAATTTGGCTGCGGAAGGATTTGTGGTGGCTGGCAGGGTGGTGTTTTGTAAAATAATCCGCCAGATTTTGCGTTCCTGGGCGCCAGTAAAAACGAAACTGTTCTTGGGCGTCGCGGTCACATAGCCAATGAAATCTCATGTCCCTTGCTTTGAGCGCTTTGGGGAGAATTTTGTTTGTGAGTAAGGCATGCGTGGTAGAATTGTTGGTCTGTATTGGTGTTCGGGGTTGTGGGTGTCTGAGTTTGTCAAGTGTGTGTCAGATAGATACGGCCAATTTTGCATTGATGAAGAGTGCTCCGATTTTGGCTTCTGCCGCTGATGACATTACTGCGCGTATAATTTGCAAGATGTTGAGGACGGCGTCATTGTTTCTTGGGATTTCTTCATTGCTGGCCAAGAATGTGTGGCCGCCGGCATGGCTGGGGGCATTTGCCTCCGATAGATAGGAGGCATTGCTGTGGATTGCGAGTGTCATGTCGCTTGCAGTATAGGTGAGAACGTCTTGTGTTGCTATGTAGTCAAGGAATTGCTTGCAAAGTGCCATGGTGCATTCCGTCGGTCTGGCCTGTTGGGATGCGAGTGAGCTGAGCGCAAGGAGAAGGCCTCCGTCGACACCACAAGCAAGGAAAAGGAAAACACCGCAAACCTCTTGGATAAATTTCTGTCCTGCCATGTTGAGGGGGGGGGGGAATCATTGTCGGGCCTGGCATATTGTTCTTTGGCTCCGAAGTTGGGCTTGACATGTGGATATGGTTGGTCCTGTGGTTTGCTGGGGGTAGGATTCTGGAAACGTGTGAGTGCTTGGACATGTAGTTCGGCATGGTGAGGTGGACCTTTTGGCCCTCATAATCCCATTTTAAGGTGAGTCTGCAGTATCGTTTGCCCTCCCAATCGCACCAGCATTTGTAGTATTGGCACATGATGCTTAACAAGTGCTGTGCATGTTCTTCTCCCATGTATTTTACTCCGATATTGTCGACGTCCAAGCTGAAACAGATGGGGCGAGTGACGTGGGTCCATAGGCCTGGTGTCGTTTTGCTCTGGTGGTAGCCGTATTTTGCCAGGCGTTCTTCGAGTAAGTCTTGGGCAATGATGCCGGCCAGGGGCAGGCCATACATTCTCTTTTGGATCTTGCAGGAGATGAAACCATCGGAGGTTGCGAGTTGTCGTAGTTGATAGTGGTTGATGCATCCTCTGGGATGTCAGATAGCCTCAGGCGCATGTATTCGAAGCATTTCATCGGCATGTTGAGGTAAAAATCTTTGATATCCATTGTGAAGAATTTTGCGCCCGGCGTCAAAATGATGCTGTTGAGAAGGAGTTTCACGGTGAGTAGTTCAGCGATGGGCATTCCAGCATCACGATGATGATGTAGTTTGGCGGGGGAGGTTGGCATGATGTGAAAACATCCCTACCTACGCAACAATCATTCCGGTTTTTGGGATACGCGACAATCAGCCGGGGGTGGGGATGCCTCCCGTGGTTCCAACTCCGCCACCCTTGGAGGTGGTGCCACCACCCTTAGAGTGTGACTGGGGTTGCGAGCTGATGGGTGAGTTTGGAGTCTGTTGCATTGTTCCCTTGCTGCTGCTACCATTTTCTTTGCCACAGTGATTCGTGCAAACAGCTTGCTGACTTTCGCCAATGCATCTGCCATCTCATTTCCTGTCAGAATGTTTCCTTTGAGGGCTGCGGTCAGCTGTTGTGCTGCCGCTATTACCCTTGATTCAGTGAGAGTGTGGGGTTTGTGATGTATTGGTGTTGGAATGCCACTGTGTTGCTGATCCTTGTTGTTCGTGTCTTTGTAATATTGACGTGGTAGCACCTGTGGTGTTCAATTGATGTTCCTAGGCTAAAACCGGTGTTGGCCCGTGCATTCCAATTTCTTCTTTCATCCGGTTTGATGTGGGTTTGGACAGAGCAACCTTATGGTGGCCGTAGACATGAGCAAAGGTGGAGATTTTGGGTGTAACTTTGGATTGGCAGAGCAGATTTAAGGTGAGTTCGGCTGGCCCCAGGAGGTGGCACCAAAGCAAGAGTGGGAACTTGTCGTCGACGCCTGCCAGGATTGAGATGAAGTTTGCCTTGAAGGTTTGAATCGCCCTCTCTGCCTCAATTTGCCTGTGATTGCCAGGGGGCGGGGGGGACGAGTTAATATACCATGCCATTTTCTCGTATTTTTCTTTGAATGCTCTGGAGGCCTCGTTGTCCAGTATGTGTTTTTTCAGGCCAAGGCCTGCCGTTCACATTCTGCTGATAAGTCTTTGGTATGCTGCCAACATCTCACCATCTGTCCTGTTTTTCATGGGCTCGTTGAAAATGTAGTTGGCATCGAGGTGAATTGCCACCATGATGTACCGGTTTCCTCATTGAGAGGTGAAAGGGAAGCCACCGGTTTGATTGGTGTGTATGGTTTTGCTCAGGTCCTTGATGTGGACAAAGATGTCTTGGTGGTGAACGGAGGTCGGTGGGGGTGAGTCATTGTGTACTTGTTTGAATGTGACAATCACCGTCTCGACAAGTTTGTCTAATGCCTTCTGTTTGGTGGATTGTATCCCCTGTCGCTGCCCCTTGAGGTGTCCCTTGGCAGTTTCGACGGAATCCGGAAAGTGGCAGTTGATCATTCTGACAGTGAGGCTGGGCCACGTTGAGTAGTTGCCGGCTTGGATGGCGTTAATGAAAGTTTCTTTTGTGGGGAAACCGGCTCCTGCATGGTACCATAAAATTGTTTGGCGTGTGCTGGGCAGATCAAACAGTGTATTGAGGTTGTCAGTTGGTTGCAGTGTGTCAAGCGGTAGTTTCCACAGTCCCATGGTGCTGCATCGGGGTGCCATGAGCACTGGGAGTTTGTTGGGTTTGACGTCGGTTGTTGTAGCATTGTAAATAGTAGCCTTGTTTTTGTTGAACACAGTGATGTAGTCGGTGTCCACCAATTTTGGAACACTGATAAGGGTGGTGTGTAGTCCTGGGACTATGTTGACCTCCCGCGCTCCTTCTCAAATGTCATATTTTTTGACGGACAACACCCTGACGAAGTTGGTGCATTCGTCATCGATTCCTATCTCCTCCTGTTCATCAACTAGACAGGTTAGTGGGGACCAATAGTTTAAATGTGAAGTGTTGTTAACTAATTTAGCTGCTACTATTCGATCTATTGTGGCGGTCCCCAGTTGATGTCATTCAGCCGTGAAAATGGACTTCCAGCCGGTGTAGTGGGAAGCTTTGTTTACCTCCAACTCATAACATTTGTCGGGGTTGTGGTACACGAACGATTTGCAATTTGAGCACAGGGCCTTTTGCATCAAGGCCATTTGCTAACGTTGCCTCCTCCGCCGCTGCCTCCCACTGTGGGGGTTGGGCCTGGTAGTGGGTGATTCTCCTTGTCATGGGTGCGTATACTCCTGCTTCTGCCGGCTGCCACAAGGGCATTCATTTTTTCCATCATGGCATCCATGTTGGTTTTGTTGGACTCAGCCATCATGGCCATCTGTTTCTCATGCTGTTCTTGGAGCATCGAAAAGAGCAGGGCTTGCATTTTGCCTTCTTCTTCTGCCACCACCGATTCTTGTGTGAGAAGCGCGGCTTCCTTGAATCACGATTGTTTTGCCGTAGTCGTGGAGTAGTGCTTGTGTTCCAGCCATTTTTCTGTAAAGTAGGCTTGGAGGGCTACCCAGGTTTGGCCTGCGATGGGTTTGTTTTCCCAGTGGAGCATTTGGTCCTCTGTGAACATCTCGCTTTGCCACATCTGGGCACCGGCGGCCATCGTTTTCTCGGCTTCACTTGTTGAGATTTCCCGGTCCCCCAGCGAGATCTGAAAACTGTCCAACATGGTGAAATAGGCCATTATGCTCGAGGTGGGATCCCGTGGCATATTGTATCTATTGGTTTTGTAGTCGTACTTCTGCGCCGTGGTCATCTTGATGGCTGTTTTTTGACGGAGACGGTCCAACATGATGAGGATCGTGGAGTCTCCAAAGCCAATGCATTGCTCCTTAAGGGCGGCAAGTGCGCCGTCGCCGATAGCATACAGTATGAGCTCCTTGCCCACTTCTTCATACCAAGGTAGCTGGCATAGCTCCCTTGGAGTTGCTTGTGCTTCGCGACGAATTGTTCGCATTGAGCTGCTGCATAGCCCACGCCGAGGGCAGCTGCCAAGTAGGCGCTGGGGTCGACAGGTGCCGTATGGGTCCAGGTTGCATCGGTGATGATGATCCTGTATTTGTCTTGTGGGATGACGCTGGCAAGGTGGCCATATTTTTGGCCCTCTGTGTAGTTGTGCATTTTTATGATTGTGCACACCCCGCTGAGCTCATCGTCAAGATATTCAACTACTCACTGGTGGCTCAACTACTCATCACAAAAAGAAAGTAAAAATGGCAATGAAAATGGCAAACGGCAAACCTGCAACAAACGGAAAGGAAACTATGACAGTATTCGGTCCTCACTTCAAGCAAGTATTCAACAATCACTGTCATTTTGACCCCAACATTCTTGATGAAATCCCCCAATGGCCAATTCTTCACAAAATTGACTCCCCCATCACTTTCGATCAAGTAAATACTGCCATCAATAAACTAAAAAATGGCAAAAGCCCAGGCCTAAATGGGATTCCCCCAGAAGCATACAAAGCAAAGAATGCTGTAACCCGATGGCGGATTCATGAATATGTTTCTGCTTTTTTTGAAGGCGATGCCAATTATGACGGATGGCATGTTAGTCAATGTGTGCCTGTACCCAAATCAGGCAACCTTTCTGACCCAAACAAAGGGCGCGGCATCATGCTCATGGACGTTTGCAGCAAATTTTTTTCTTCTATCATGAATGGTCATGCTTTTCATCTACTTGATTTTCATGGAACAAGATTCTAGTTCAGCGGCACCCCCACCCTTGGTTGTCAGGATGGACTCTTCACGCTCAAGACACTACTCAATGCACACAAGAATCACGACTTACCATCATTTGTTGCATTTGTTGATCTCGTTAAAGCATACAACACCGTGAATCACGATCTACTGCTGAAAGTTCTTAAAAAATATGGCGCCCCCCCCAAGCTCGTAGCTGCCATCAAACATGTACACAAATTTGAAGGTGGTACTTAAAATTCACAAGGAAATCACTGAAATCATGCAAAGTGTTGGGGTTCGCCAAGGTGACAACATGGCCCCGGTTCTCTTTCTTTTTCTCATGTCGGCGGCAGCTGAGACACTTGAAACTGCTTGGCAAAAAGCCAAACAATGAAATTGACACTGGCTGTGTACGCGGTCATACTCCACGCATGTACACCTCCCGCAAGCTTACTGCCTATGAAATCTACCAGCTTCTGTATGTAGATGATGGTGCCTTCCCCTTTCCCACCCGTGATGCCCTGATCAAAGGACTTTCCCTTGTGCACAGCCACCTTGCCTGCTTTTGTCTTGAAGTGCACATTGGAAGAGATGGTGCACCCTCCAAAACGGAGTGCGTCTTCTTCCCTCCCCCACAATTTTTCAGTGATCCACACTCCTTTGACCCAACTATTACTGCTGATAAAGATGAACCCTGGCTTCTTTTTGAAGATACTACTCCAACAATTCATACGTCCCCCCCCACACACATGAGTACACACACCACCATCACCACCACAGTACTATCTTCCCCGCCACGACCCACTGAAAAACGAAAAAAGAAGGACAAGAAAGAAATGCAAGAAACGGGTCAACAGAGGGAAATTGATGTCAAGTATGATTCACTCCCAGAAACTCAAAAAATTGATATTGTTGATGGCTACATCACTTTCTGCCGCACATTCAAGTATTTGGGATCACGTATCTCATATAATCTCCAAGATGATGCTGATATTGAAGTGCGACTTGCTGTTGCGAATCAAAGCATGGGCGCTCTGAACGAGGTATGGAAGAATCCACACCTTGACACCTACAGCAAATATCTTCTCTTCCATGCAGTCCCAATGAACCTTCTCTTTTGGGGATGTGAGAATTGGTCCCTGCGACAAGACTACTATGACGACTTGAAGTTTTTCTACACCGCAACATCTGCAGAATTCTCCACATCTCAATTACACAGGTTCACAAAGAACACATTCAAAATGACAAGATACTCCGTCTTTTTTACGACATTCCATGTGTTATCAAAATTGATTGCAGCATGACAACTAGGATTCCTTGGTAAAGTTGTATGTGGTCCACATGATTCTCCAGACTGTCATATGCTCACAGCTTGCTGCCAACACAAACGTAAGCATGGACGTCCATATCTCCATAACAAAGATGTCATTGTGGGCAATCTCGGAATTCACTTTGCCCGAATCTCTTAAGTTGTCATCAATGCTTATGGGTCCATGAAAGACTGGTTCAAGGAAGCATCACACGAGCCTTATTGGACAGCTCTTGTGAGATGCCTGAGATGCCTTCTAGATAAACAAGCTCCACTTCCACTCCGACCTACTGAATGGCCACCTCCAAGGCGATGCAGTCCTCGCGGACACCCATCCTCTTCAGTTCCACAAAAAGATACCGATTTCACTTACAGCACTGAAAACGAGTCACCACCAATCCCATCCCCGCCACGTCGACGCCCTCCACCCCCTCCCCAGTCCCCTTGTCGCATTCAACCCAGGACAGATTATGACCCTAAGATGGTTGGTAGAAGCCTAGAACACTCCTTCAAAGCGCTTGGTCTTGGTCTTGGGGCTACAGAAACTGAAGTACAGGTAGCATATTGTGCACTTGCTCGAATCTACCACCCCGACAAACATGACCCCGCTCAAACAGGGATGTCACAAACAGAAGCCTCCGAATACTTCAAGCTCATCAACAACACACAAGCCTACCTATGTGAAGTACTATGACACCTACGAGAAAGTACCATACCTAATTCAAAAACTACACAAAGAATAATAAAGAAAAAAACTGCCAAAACCCAAAACTCCCAAAAGTGCAACGATCACTCCTACTAGATCTCCTCACAAAATCTTCATAACAAAAACAAAATCATGACCAACAAATACGCCCCCGATACTCCTCTTCCTCTGACGGATGCCCTTCCAGCTCATCCCCCTCTTATTCCACTTAACACAAACATTGCTCTTACCACTGACAAGGCTCCCAAAAAACTCATAAAAAAGAAAATTCGCCTTCCTCATCCATGCAGCCTTGATGTTCTTCCCTCCACCACCAACAAATGGAGCGTGACAACCAACCCCGTTAAAGCCCGGGTCATTGGCTATTTTGGGTACCACATCTCCTACAAACATTTCTACTTCCATCAGAGTCGAGTTCTCCTTACAAAAGCCTTTGCCACAAGTACCATTGCCTCCACCAATGGTGACAGCGGCACGTCGAGAGGTAGCACTGAACTCGATGCCATCTGCGGATCCAACTGTACCATGGAGGACGACGAGTTCCACATGTTTGCATGATTGATTCTTGGACTTTGCCTTAGCAAACAACATGGAACTGAGCCCAGCAAACGCTCTTTTGTTAACATGCTTTTGGACGATTTTGTTGCCATCACCAATCTCACCGCAATTTTCACCCTCAATGAACCTGACGATCGTAGTGCTCTTGCACACAGACTTGCCTGCTTCTCCCTCCTTTTATAAGGCGCGAAAGCCCTTACCCCAAAAACTATTGCCAGGGTGTGCAGCAAGAATGAAGTGGTTTGTCGCAACCTTGGTGGACCGCGTGGTGATCTTGCCCTCATACGTTGTCAGCTGATTTCACTTGCTAGCATTGCCAACAATACTTTTCACTTGTGGCTTACCACCCTGTTCAATGGCAAGATGGTCATTCCTCCCAATACACTCCAACATCTTCCACCCGGCATGAAAGACATTCTCAATCTAGTAGCCCTCAATGATGCTGCCATCTATGTTTGTGAACCTCTTCACTCCGGACACGATTGCATTAGTATTCTTCAAAATAACCTATGCCAAGACCCCCTCAACCCCCAATCCTCCAACTTTGATGACATTATTGTTGACTGGTATCGTGATCTTTTACTTAAAGGAATTCATTCCACAGACTCCACTAGAAATGACAACCATATCTTCACGGCTTACAGCCTATACAATCTCCTCCATAAAAATAGCAAAAAACAAATTTGCGCAATGATACCCACTGTTCCACCCCCTCTCTCTCATGCTCCTAGCTGGCTATTCTTCTCGATGGCTTTGCACAGTTGAATACACCTATAGGACACAGAATGCAGGCAATAACAGATTGCAAGCCCAATGATCCCGTAGGCAAACTCAGTCCCACAGTACTTAAGCCTTTATGGTAGTGAAGTAAATCTAATCTAACCTTATCTTATCTAATCTAGAGGAAGGTGGGGTTTTTCTCAGTTGAAGTAATAGGGGGCCTCTCCCTCCCATTTCTGTCAGGAGCACAAAAAGGGTGACTCCTTTGATAGGACTAAGTAATGTCATTTCTCAAAATTGCAAGAAAGGGAAATAATTCTTTTTTTTATTCTATTAAATGTGATTTCTCATTCTATATAGAATTAAAATTCAATTTCTTATTCTGTATGTGGGAACATATATCTTTTACACTGCCTTATTCTATCTCCTTACCGTTTAAGACAAAGGACGCAATCTTATCAACACACGAGCAAAAATGATAGTCAATATTCATATTAATTCCTATTTTGTACGTATGTAGGGATGTACGGACACCTCAGACCATTTCGAGAAGGTGAAATAAGGCGGGAAGAACAAAATCTCCCAGCCTCACTTTTTCTTGAGACTGTAAATGAGTTTAAACCATGGTTGTGTCGCCGTATTATGACTAGTAGTAGTACTTAATCATATTCTAAGCAAAAAAAATTATAACCACATTATCTCTAACGTCCTAGCAGCCTATTTGTGTTGCACATATCTACCCCGTGCCACTCATTCTAGCAATTGGGACACAGATTTATGTTGCAGCGGAGGCAATGCATCGTGTCTGTTTGGTTGCTCTCCATGTACCCATATACCCTCTGCTGCGCATTGCTCATGTCGTGTTTCCAAATGTAATAACAATACTGGCAATGCATCTGTGTTGTAGCCTTTATCATTCCATGGTATTGGCCACTATCGAAGATAGCCAGCTGTGCTTCGTTTGCTGTGATGCCATGCCGGATGGAGACAACCATGTGCCATTGGATGGGGCAGCATTAGATCACCTAGAAGCCCACCGGTTTCTACAGTAGTATA